>JARJEC010075178.1:0-13733 GCA_030264575.1 Tachinus sp. AB-2021 | reverse complement strand
CTACGATATTTACTTTTAACTTGGTCCTTTCATTTTGATGTCCATATAATTTGGATTTGACTTATCCTCATAAGAAAATTGTTAGGGGCCAAGTTTGGCAATCTTGCTGGCCAACAAATTGTACCGCTATTCAATATAATTCTTTGGGAAAATATGTTGTGTAAATAGTCCATTACTATTCTAGAGTTATGAGCAGGACAGCTATTTTGTTGAACCTACATGTTATCGAAATGGTCGGTTAGATTCCTTAGTGCAGCTACAATTTGATTTTGAAGAAGATTCAAATAAGTTGCTCTCCTTCTCGATAAAAAATGGTCTAATGGTATTATTCTTATAAATACCGGCCCAAACACATTTAATTTTTCAGGATACTGTGTCCTTAAATTTAATTGCCGATATTCATTTTCAATGGACCAATAACAAAGAATAGATGGATTTGGAATGTAACGGACACGATGTTTTCAATAAAATTGTTATATGCATTTGCACGTTCTGTTACTATCTCACAAAATTCCATTCTACGTTAGTGATCTTCAGAGAAAATTTTATGATGGCATCTTCACTTATTGTGGATGTTTTGTGGCATTTACAACCTACAATGTACCTATCGTCGATACGATCTCTGTATCTGGCTATCAGGATATTTTACAGACAATAAATCCTTTATCGGGAGCAAAGAATGGCCTTGAAAAATAATGACATAATTTCTTATTTTCATTAAAAACGTACGCCATTATTTGTTATTGTTTTCTGTTAAATATTATTTTTTGCCAGTTTTATTTTATTTTCCTCTGCAAAGGACAAGACGGCAAAAAAGCAAACCGAAAAAAAGCGACAAAACTCTGGTTCACTTTTGTGACTAAAAGTCCAAAAAAGTAATTGCTGCGTTGCAAAAATATGAGCAAGAAAGAGGCCGACTGCAAAACAAAACAAAAAATGTCGATGTTAAATACTATGACAATGATGCAAGTTATTGTTTCTACGCCGCAGTTTGCATAAGTATAATAGAACTGGCGCCTGGCGACTTTGTTTTGCCGGTCCCTCTCTAAGCCAAATTGAATCCGTGAACTATATATATATATATATATATATATATATATATATATATATATATATATAGAGAGAGAGAGAGAGAGAGAGAGAGAGAGGAATATAAAAAGTCCACGTAGAGGAGGAGTCCAGAATGATAAAATTTATGGATTACGTTGTAATTAAGTTAGATTAAGTTGGGTTCGGTTAGGTTATGTGCTGACAAGACCTATGAAAAACATTAGTGGTCAAAACAAAAAAGTACTATATAGCATGGTCAACTCCATGGTACTATACGGAGCTTTGGTATGAAACGACTAAACCAAGTTTTTTAAAATACACAGACAAGGACGCAAAAGACAGTGGCCATAAGAGTAGCTCGAGTTTATAAAACGACCTCTATCAGAACGATACCAAAAATAGCAAACACAGTCCCCCGTGTATCTACTGGCACAAAAAAAAACGCACGGCATTACCACCAATTACTGAAAAGAAAAGAGAGAGATGATATAGCGACATAGATACGGATATTAAAAAACGATTACATGTGCATGGAGAGCGTTGTTGAAACCGAGATCACGCCAGAATACATAATTGGCTTGATACTACAGAGTGACTTAAACTGGAAATGTATAGCAATCCACAACATCTCTTGAAGCAGATACATATTAAATAATAAACTGGACCCTAGGGAAGTAATATTAGTTAGTATTCAGATTGTTATTACTTTAATACCGTGATGGTCCGTATAGGGCTTATGTGAGAAGAGGTTTTAGTGGGTGTGAGTTTCACATTGCCATGGAAATAGACGTAGATTATTTCTCCTATTACAAAAAAGGTAGGTTAGATTAAGGCTACACTCTTTGACAAAAAGTCTTTAATAATCTGTAAACTTGAAAATTAATTGCAATTTGGTTGAATTTTGAACACTAGTTATTGTAAATGCAATTTAAATGTCTATATAAAAGGTGGCCAAATGCCTTCATTTATAGGTTAAGCCACAATAAATGGAAAATATTTGAGTGTTGTTTACTTTAAAATAAATGTGGAGGTGTAGTATTTCTTGAAACAATTAAAAAAAATGAAAAAAAAATTTGGTGTACGGTTCCTAACATTTTCAGGAAGTTAATGGCTCTTCCAAAACGGCTGATTTTTCAGTAGTGGACCACCCTGTATATATGACCTATATTCATATTATGACGTTTTTATCTTAAAAATACGTCCTAGTGACAAAGTTTTTTAGATATATTATAAATTACCACGTATATAATATAATTAATTTGAGGAGATCTGTTCTCTTAAGATAGGGCCAGCTGGCACTCCCATGACAAGTCCGTGCAGCTTGGGACTATACTTGAAGTAAATCCGAACAAACACCCCAGTTGTAGTTTATAGTGTCATCGGTGGCAAAATGGATCTTTTATTATACTGCTTTGGGCAGTAGTCAATGAATTCATGACTTGAGTAAAATGAATTAGAACTTAATAATGCAAATTTGGGACATTAGATTTCATCTTTAATATTATCGGGCAGCACGTTGACTAGCTTAGTGTCAGTATTTAAAGGCGCCTTTTTGTATTTATTGGTACTACATTTTAATAAGTAAATGTCGTTGCTAGTTCTGGTTAAATATGAATAATAGTTGCTGTTTGTCTGAAGGCTGGATTTTTTAATATAGATGTAAATCAATAACTTGTAAATATATATGCAAGGAGCTATAAGGATATGGTTATTTTTAACTATATGACGGTACAAATTTATGGGTTTGAGTTTAAACAGTAGTCTAATGATTCTTTTCGAAAATAATTATATTGATATGGTTGAGTACGCGTGTGCATAATATACATTTAGTAGTACATTGTTGCTTGTGAGATGTGTTAAGTTCAGAAGCATATAAAACGATTTATTTAAAGAATTACAGACAACATGCATGTTCATGTTTAGTTTTTTATCTAACGTAGTTCTTAGGTACTTAATTGAAACGTAACCGTTGCAGAGCGAAGTAAGTTGTTATTGAGCAAGACCTGAAAACATACGGTCTTGTTTACATTAATGATAAGTTTATTCAAATTACACTACTCTGTAAAGATTCTAATAATAGTTAAGCCTCTAGCCTCTAAAGTAGAGAGATCTTTGGCTGAAATAATAAATGCAGCGTCATTTGCATATAAAAACATGATACATATTTTGATAAACTCGGCCAAGACATTGATAGGTATAAGGAAAACAATAGAGGTAGTATTACGCAACCTTGTGGTATACCCAAATGAAAATTATATTTAGAACAAACTGAAATTGTGTTTTATTATAATTGTTCTATTAGTCAAAAATGACTAAGCCCATTTTATCATATTTTCTCTAAAACCCATTGCTTCCAGTTTACGCAATATAATAGAGTGATCAAGACAATCAAAGGCTTGTTTCAACTCGAAAAACACTACAATTTATTTTTCCTAAATCCGTGTTGAGAGGAGGTTATATGTATATTATATTTGTCAAGATATTAAACCATATTATTTAGAACTCATTTTTCAATAATTTTAAAAAAATACATAAAGATATTGGACGATAATTAGCAGGTTATGTAGAATTTTTTTGTTAGAAAATTTGAGTAACCGATGCAGTTTTTAAGGAATCGAGAAAAATATATTTGGTGCCTTATTGATCAGATCGTCATTATACAGCCGTTTATTGTCTTAGATAGTTTTGTTTATTAGCTTTTTAGCTGACTTATATGCAACATCAGTTTCATTAGAAACAAATGTCTTTCTTAATAGCTTAAGATTTTTCAATTCTTCCAATTTCTTAATTACTTCTTCTATTTTCCAGGGTGTACGAAGTTTGTTATCATTCATTTTGGCAGATTTTACCTGAAAATATAACTCAAAGATGGATCAAAATGAAATAAAAAATTTATTGAATAACTCATTAATCATTTAACGCCAGATTCAAAGGGCCAATAAATTTAGTTTTTTATTAAACGAGATAATAGCACATTCATTAAAATTTCGCTTTGTTAGGTAAAGCGTTTTTAAATTATTCATAAACTTATCAAAATTGCCACACGGAGATCTATAAACTACAACTATACAATACAATTTATAATATGTAGCAATTGAAATTTCACGTTCAACGATGATTATTATATATTTTAATATTAATATTATATATTTATGTAACTAATATTCTGATTGCAATAAAAAATAAAGTTCATGTGAAAGATGCTCTATTCAATTAATCACTGTGATAAATTGATTATGAACCTTGATATTTGTCGATTTTGTTTTCTTTTATCTATTCTGATTAGATTGGCAATATTTTGTTATGAAATACGTTTGCGATATTCGTCAATCAACTTATATATAAAATTGTTTTTTTTAAACTTATTTCATTACGTTATTAAAAGTTAAAGTAGTATACATTATATACATATATTGTTAAATTTAAAATTACATTGCGGTGAGTATTTGCCTACGATGTTGAAAACAATAGACGTTTAATTGCTGAGATTGTTGTATACCTAATAATATCGTACATTAAAAACATGCAAACCGAGTAAATAAAAATATGTTTTTATTAATATTTGTTCACTGCTAAAAATTATTATAAATTATCTACTTGAGTTAAAATGGATAAAATATTTCAATAGAAGTTCATTCTCATCTAAACGGTGGAATTGGAGGGGCATATAATTATTCATCATGACAGGATATAAATATTTTGAAGGCTTTGCTATTGTTGCATTTAAGTTTACTTTTGATGCTAGAAACATTTTAATAATAAATTAGTTAACAAAAGTGATTAAATTGTGTTATATAATTTGTGGTTATCTAAAGGTATTTAAATCAGTAAATATATTTTTACAGTAGAATAGACATATTTATTTTATATTACATACAAATATTTTTTTCTGACAATAAATATGGATTGTTAAAAATTAAAAAAATATAAATGGTAGAGAAAATATAAATAATTTTTTATTGCTATAATTAAATGAGTTTATATTGTTTTCAAATCAAGTTTAAATAATCTAATAAAAAATATTTTTAAGATTTGTTTAGTGGTCGACATTATTGCCGAAGTGGTTTAGTGTTTTGGCTTCTTTTTCTGGCTCATAAATAAAAACAGTAAGTTCAATTTACTGTCTGGATGTAGATGTGAAAAAAAGTTTTAGATGTGGTTAACTCACTGACCTCGAAAAAAAAACTAGAATAGATGTTTAGTAATTTAAATGAAATTGATAACATTTTGACCGCAATTTAAAATTGTTATTACAGTTTTTACAAAATGTCATTCAATACATGGAACTTGTTTGTATATCAATCAATAATTGTGTATTAGCTATTTTATGTTAAATAAGTTTAAAATATTTTAATAATATTTTCAATTAATGTGTAATTTCCTCTTATAATTTTACGAATTACGAATTCTGTGTTTCTTACTGTTTCGCTGCGGGAGAGACCTTCATCAAAAATCAATTTACTTTTGTCAATAACCTGTTTTTCTTCTATCATTTATTTGACACACGGCAAAAATATGCCATAACGCTGTTTACAGTTGTTTCGTATATCCGTGTTTTTGAAAAGTACTATATTGTTTATAACATAGAACGTAATTTAACTCGCCTTATGTATCTTTTTATTTCTATTTATTATATTATCTAAACTAATTACAAGTTGTTCATTAACTCATTTATTAACAGATATCATCTGTACTCCACCCTTCAGGGTCAGATGGTAATAGAATCGGTCTGTCTATCAATGGCGATTAATTTGATATATAGACGTCAAAATATTTTTAATTTAAGATAAGTTTAATAAAATACTTTTTTTATATTTGTGGAGTTTTAATTTTTAAATTTTTTTATTGAATAAACATTATAAATTAACTTGTCAAATTTGATTTTTTTATATTGATGTCGCTCCATCTCAATTCCACTCATTGATTTTACATCCTCTCTCTCTTTTGCGTCAAAGTTTAATTTTAATACATTTGGCGTGTCAAAAATAAAGAGAAAAGATGTAAAATCATTGAGTGAAATTGAGATCGATTAAGAATTTTCGGTTTGACCTTGAAAAAAATTGTCATATAAAAATTTTAATTAAAAAAATAAATAATTGGTTTAATTTCATGTGTGCAATATTGAGTTTGGCACATCTTGAAAAACACAAACATTATAAACTTTCTAGATTTTGTTACGGAAATTTAAAAATTATTGTTGTACCCTTGCAGTTATTTACATAAAAGTCAAGAAAATGTCGTGTTATTGGTGAGGAGCTATTGAAATATAAACGCTCCGAATCAAATGAGGCATTATACGTACATGCCCATTGTATTATTTTCTTGAAAGAAATTCTAAAGAATTGGATATATTATTAATATTCTAATTGAATAATATTTTAAATTAAAATCAGGTTTGTTATTGTTTATTGTTAATTATTGTCGACTTAATAATTACAAACCACATTATAAAAGTGTCTTGTATTACCCGACTCAGTCATTAAAATTCAATTTCCTAAATTAATCGACATGTCCAAGCAATTTAAAAAAAATTACGGATTACTCATTTTACCGAATTTATACATAACTACATAAACGCATGTATAATAAATGAAAACCGTTTTTATTTATTATACGCACCGTATACTTGATTTTAAAAAATATGATCAAGTATGCTGTTAAATTAATTAATTAAGTTATTTTTTATTTTAAAGCTAAGTTGTTGTACATGGTTGACATCAAAATAAAAATACATTTTTATGCAATAATTCATTATGACGCCCATTTAAAATAGGAATGTTCCTGTCTGTTTCTTGAGTGCATCTAGCTCAACATAAAAAACTGCACTCTTTAGTCTATTTAACCGACTTGCTATCTTTATTAATAACAAAGATACCCATATTAGGCTCAATTCGGGACACCCTGTGTGTATATATAAACATATTGAACCACAGTGCTTTTAAAATTATTATTTAGAGGTTATTATTGATTTAATTAAATTTAAAATGAATATTATAACATCTACAAGGTCGTAATTATATTGTCATATCTGAAGACAGGAAGTTTAATAATTCATAATATCTATAGCCTAACAACATAAATTGTAAATATTATATAACCTTGATGATGTAGCAATTATTAATTTTATACTAAGACGAAATGCATGTTTTTAATGTTAATGAAATATTTTTTTTATTGTATCCAGTAATATAAATATATAAGTTTTTCAAACACCGTAAATGGGAAAAAGTTTAAGGATGTCATCGCTACATTACACTGATTATTAAAAACAAATTTATATTAGTAGTTAAATATGTATCTAACATGTGAAACACACAAAAATTAACAAAATTACAAAATTAAAATTGAATCCTTTGTTCCGATGCTGCGCCATGCTCAATATTAAAAAAATGAATTTAATCCATGTTACCGTTCTCTATACTATATATTATTTAAACCAACTTTATGTTTACTACTCTCAAATTAGCTAAACTGCATATAATAGTTACCACTGTTTTTTTAAATTTACAGATGAATGTCTTTACAGTACTTCCCTTACAATTGACACTTCTAATCTTATTGTTAACACTATTTCTACTATTCTATGTATACTTAACAAGTTCATATGATTACTGGAAGAAACGAGGCGTTCAGTATGTATCGCCAACATTTCCATTTGGTAATTTCTCAAGAGTAGCAACGCTAAAAACATCAATAGGAGAGTTTCTTGAAGAAATTTATAATAAATCAAAAGAAAATTTTATTGGTTTCTATATATTTGGAAGACCACATTTATTGGTACGATCACCTGATATAATCAAACAAATATTAGTAAGCGATTTTAATTATTTCTCTGATCGCGCCATAGAAAGTGATGAAAAGGCAGACCCAATAAGCTCCTTTTTGTTATTAACTATGAAGAATCCAGAATGGAAACTTATGAGAACTAAAATGAGTCCATTGTTTACAAGTTCCAAGTTAAAAACTATGACGCAATTAATTGACAAATGTGCAGATGACATGTGTCTTTATTTAAAGGAAAATCAAGGAAATATTGAAACAAAAGAATTCTGTGCAAAATTTACAACCGATGTAATATCATCTTGTGCTTTTGGAGTAGATGCCGGTTGTTTTCAGAATGAAAATTCTCCGTTCCGTGTAGCTGGAAGGAAAATGATGGACACAACAATTGCAAATGGATTGAGATTTACGTGTTACTTTTTGGTTCCATCTTTTGTGCGTTTTTTTAAAATAGCTTTGTTTAATGGAGCTGCTATTAACTTTTTAAAAGACGCATTCTGGCAGACTATTAAGTATAGGGAAGACACTAATAAGAAAAGAAACGATTTAGTTGACATGTTAATTAATCTTAAAGATAAAGATGATATTGGAAATGGAATTAAATTTGGTAAGTTTATCATTAGAATTTAAAATATATTATGTCAATAAGTCTAATAAGTTAGGAACTAAACAATTTTGAGCTTTTAACATTTGCGGATTGCCCAGATTGAAGCCAGTATGTCGCAGCTTTTGCAGTACATTAAAGTTGCAATTTTCCAAACGTACATAATTTTTATAAAATTTTTATTGTATTGTGATGGCGCGCTTAGTGGTTTATGTAGTTAAATTGAAGTTGCATTAATACAGTTGCTTAGTTGTAAAAATAATTATAAAATAAGCACAGAATCATAAATGTGCCATGTAACCAAACGGTTACATGCCGTGCACACTTTATTAAGTTTATTTTAATTTCTATGTTTACACTTATAACCATTGCATAAATGCAACTTAAGATATTTATTTCTACTGTACTTACAGTACTTTTCTAAATTTATCCAAACAACGAACGCAACTACAAATGATCAAGACAGAATTGGAGTGCAATTTTTAACACGTTATAAAACAACGGAAGACATATAACCACTTACAATAAATTTATTAAGTAATAAATATGTTAATATCTTTCAATCGTGCTCTGTTTTCCACAATTTCTAAGTTTACGTCTTATTTTCTTAGTTCAAGAAATTATTAGACAACCGAGAAGTTCCAGTTCTCTGTCTTTTACCATTATGCGAAATATATACACGCTTTCTATATCCATTACTGGTCATATTAGTCTATAGCATTTTTCAAACTGCTCTCAGACGTTTTTTCTTACTTCTTCTTTTTAGTTTAATTTGATTTACCATTTCAACCATTTTTAGTATTAAATCTGTTTTAAGAAGAAACAGAAAATATAAGTCTGTTATAATGCTATTTGTATGCTTATTAAGTAATTGAACGTATCAGTAGATCCTTATTAAGTTCCTGCAAGTATCAGTGAATTCTAATTAAGTGCCAGCGAGTAACAGTAGATCAATTCACTATAGCAACTCGTGAAGGATGTGGGTATGAAACAAGTATTTTATTACTATTTACGTCTAAAATTCACTTCTACGCCGCGCATTTATGTAATGAATATTAAGTATTTTGTGTTTGTAAGTTATGTTCTACACATTGTGTTTACTCAGTTGATTCACGTATGCCAGCTGCATTAAATACGTTAAGAAGACTTTCAATATATCTGTACATTTGAGCCAGCTATATAGTGTTAATTTGCGTTAGGCTGGAATTGCGTTTGACTATTTATAATTATTATTTTATTTTATAATTAATTTTTAGAGGGTGATCGAGTTGTGGCTCAAGCTATACAATTTTTTTCGGCCGGTTTTGAAACTACAAGTGGTACAATGTCTTATGCATTGTATCAACTTTGTTTAAATCAAGAAATTCAAGATAAGCTAAGAGTTGAAATCCAATCTACCCTAAAAACCCATGGTAGTTTTACTTATGAAGCATTGCTAAGCATGAAATATCTGGAACAAGTTATGATGGGTGAGTAACTAAAATTTGCATAATTTGTAAGTTAAGTTATAATGTATTATTCACTATTTGTTTTAAATTTTTTTTTTCTAATTGTTTACTATTCTGTTTACGCAAAGTTCTCTTGATCCAAGCTTATATAAAATTATATCTTTAATATTTAACATAGAATTGTTAACATTTTTGTTTTATTTATATGAAATATTTTATTTCAATTATAGTTAATTAATTTATTTTAGAAACGTTAAGAATGTATCCACCACTTCCGTTTCTGGATAGAAAGTGTATGCAGGATTACAAGGTACCTGGCAATAACATGGTCATAGAAAAGGGAACTCCACTTTTTATTTCAATGCTGGGCCTACATTACGATCCTGAATATTTTCCAGAACCAAATAAATATGATCCTGAACGATTTAACGATGAAAATGTGGATAAGAGGCATACATACGCATATGTACCATTTGGTCATGGTCCGCATAACTGTATAGGTAGGTTTTTTTAATAAATATTTTAATTAAGTCTAATGAATTATTAATTAATTAAGTTTATTTCAGGTGAAAGATTTGGCATGCTTTCATCTAAGATGGGACTTGCTCATATTTTGAATAACTTCCGTGTAGAAAAATGTTCTGAAACAGTAGAGACGATAACATATAATCCAACATCTTTTACATTACAAGCTCACGGAGGCATTTATATTAAATGTACAAAACTTAATTCAAATTAACTGAATATTTACAATGATTTGATTAAACATTAATTTGAATGAAATTTAAAAAAATAGATGAAATTATTTGATTTATTATTTATTTCTAATATTTTGATGTTTATTAATATTGTACCTACATACAAAAGTACAGAATATGTGAATGACGTTATTGAATTAAAATCCCTTGAACACATTTTAATCTGTTTACATATAAGGTGTCCCGTAAATAAGGAGTGGAGTAACTGGATATACTATACGATAAAATACATTGTTTCAGCTAACAAATTTTAGTAAAATCTTATTTGTTTCAAATATTAATTAAATTTTAATATTTATTTTTGAAACTATGTAATAATTTAAAAAGAACTTAATAGACTAGATCAATATTTGATACCCCTGTATTTTTTAAGATGGGAAATATGATTTTGATACTTTGATAAGATAAACATATTTAGCTGTAGAATTTTTTAAAAATGTTTAGTTTTTTTAATATATTTAATTTATTTTATTGATCTCGCTATCTCAATTTGGTTTCGAGATATATGCATTATCGCTATATGCGATAATTTAACATGCCGAGTGTTGAGTTACTGTGTCGACTTAGTTCTTAACAAAGAATTAAAAATTACAACATCTCTTAACCGAGTTTAGATAGCAAGATCTATAAAGTAATTTTTTCTATTCAGAAATTACTCATTTTTAATAATCTACATTCAGAAGTTTCAGAAATAAAAGACCACAGAGTACATTTATCTGTGCGTAAGTGTGCAACTAGTGCAATATATGAGGGATCAAAACTCATCTATCAAAATTTCTTGCTTGAAAAACATAAAACAAGTTTTGCTCTAATCAGTAATTGGACCCTTTGGGTAAATATGACTCAAACGCAATTATTTGTAAAAATTCATAATAGGTATTATGCTTTTAAGACCATTATTTATTTATTTATAATTTATTATATCTTACAATTAAAATAGTTTAGCTATTTATTTTAGTTTTGTTACAATATTAAAAGTTACATTTATTAAGTTTGAGTCAATATAAACCATAAATAAATTTGTCTACATTAGATGCTTATACATGTTTCAAAATTATATTATCGAATTGTTGGTGGTTTACTGAGAATCTTGCAACTCAGAAATTTGACTTGTAATATTATTGTTTAAATTCTATCAACTAGAACAGCATTCATAGAAAAATGTAATAATGTAGATACGGTACCAGACCCGGTACATGATTATAAGTGTAAAGTATAATTCTTAAAATTTGCATTTACCAATGTCACAAGTTATTAGCAAAATACACTACAAAAAATGAGACAGCGTCGTCCAATAAGTATGTCAGCTTATAAAAAGCAATGTCATCTAAGAATAGAATAAAAATACATTGAATCGGTGAGATTAAGAACAGTACAAGACCAAGTGTTGAAATTGTAAAAAAATAAAATAAAGTTTATTTTCATTGTTGTCTTTTGAAGTAACACTATGATGAATTAAAAATAAAAACTGTTAGTACGCGCGTTTTTTATACATTACAAAAAACAAAATTTCTCTACTAATGTTAGTAATTTCAATTTTGCTATTTTTAGTTCTAATATTTCAAAATAATACAAAAATAGAACAATTTGATAAGCAAAGTACAGTACAACCAAGTTAGCGCCTATAAAAGTTATTTTAGCGCCACGATAGAAAAAAAACACGGGAGAGGTCTCGAGTATGCTCAATAACTAGCGCTGGTTTTATTTCTGAGCATACTTTGAACTTCTCTAGTGTTATGTTTCCTTTTTTATTGTTTCGCTCGTTCTATAGGCCACGCTAAGTTGGTTGTACTATACATTTTATTAAACAATACAAAAAATATAAAATTTGCGTTTTGACATCACCTATATTAATACTTTGCTATAATGTTATGTATTAGTAAAACTTGTGTTTCTCTCTTTCTATATACTTTATAATATGATTTATATAATTTTTTTTGTTAATTGAGTACCAATGAGTGCGGTTGAAAATATTAGGTTATTTTATTATTTGTAAGAATCTCCGGACTTTGATTTTGTTTTGAAATTTGACAATACTAAAAATATAAAGTCTAAGCATTTAATGTAGCCTAGAAGTGATGCGTTGTACACAAACTGCATGTATTTTGAAATTGTAAATTTGTTTATGCTTCAAACAATTGCTTGAAGTACTCAGAAGCAGTTTCGGACGTGTATATAAAGTTGCCAGCTTACAAACTATTTGTATATATTTGTGTATGCATCTGAGAAGAGGAACAGTACAATTATAATTCATAATAATTATGAAGTCAAAGTGAGTGGTTGTTCTTGTAAACGATAAAGGAAGCTAGACTAACTGTTTAGAACAACCAATAGAATTTACAGGCAACCGGTATAACAATTATGCTTACTCCATATGTGTAATATTCAATTTGACATACTTGTAAAAACATAATTATTGTAAAATTCCTAGATTTTTAAGAAAAGCTTCTTGCAATGAGTGTATGGTCTACGTCATTTAAAAGTTTCATTTAACATCCAGCTTTTACGTCAAACAAATATTAAATTTCTGATTATTTTTGCGAGATAAATTTTGTCACATACATATCTTACCAATAAAACATTTAAAAAAGAGCAATTGTTGCAAATAACTTAATTATTATATCTTAGCAAGAATGTTTCATTAAAAAGCTATAGTTATACTTGTACGAATACCGAAAACAGAATTGAATTATCTGTATTAGTTTAGAAAAGCTAAATACAACAATTTTTCCACCATAAACTAAATACATTTATTGCCAAAAAAACTCATTTAAACTATTAAGTTTAATTGATTAAAAATGTTATATTACAGATTAATTATTATATATACAGCTTGTAAATATTGCATTAATATAAAAAAACAGCTAATTAATAATAAGATCTAATAATCAAAACATGAAAAATTACATCAAATATTTGAACTTGAAGTATTTATAGAATATTTATATTGTTGCTACTTTATATCATCTATTTGTTGTGTTTATTAAAAGTTTTATATTTACTATAAATAAAGTTATCATTGTATTTCAGGAATTAAAGTTCACACAAAACAAAGATTAATTTTAAAAATAAATTATCATTTGTTTTGCTTTA
>JARJEC010075170.1:0-18461 GCA_030264575.1 Tachinus sp. AB-2021 | reverse complement strand
TCAGGTTACCAGGGTTCACCACGCGGAGGTGAGAGTCAGAATTGGGTGGGAGAGGCTATGCGATAGTCTCTTCCTGTGCGACTGTCGTGTGGTACGCATGCACCACCCCCAGAACCCCATCAAATAGTTATTTATGTCATAATTTGAAATAATTATAGATCCAATTCGAAAAATGAGATCTATAATGTGGCTAGTAAAAAAACGCATTTTACACGTGTAACATACACTATTTTTTGTAATTTTGTTGTAAATCCGCAATTTTCTGATAAGTATTTGTTTTTTGACGGATGTTCTTGCAATCTAGTAAACATATCGCGTCAAGTGTTAAGTTATAAGCGTTTATTATTTTGCGTTGTCAAAGACATAAACAAATAAAAAGTGTACTGAATGCTGTCGAACCCATTGTGGAAGAACAATAATTATTAAATATGAGTGATTCCGACGATAATATAATCTGCAGATTCAGATGTAGTTGCACAAGCCGCTATATTAACCTTGCTGCCAACAAAATCAAAACATTTAGATAAAGTTGCATACAAGAAATTTAACAAATGGTGAGTACTGAAAATATTAAAATGATCACTGAGAAAGTAATATTTACTTATTTTACACAAAAAGTGGCGAATCAAAAAGCTTCAACAACTTGGACCCAATAATCAGTTTTAAGGGCTACTTTGAATATGAAAAAAAACATAGATATCGATAAATTTACCAATGTATATTTCCCAAAAGGGAATAAATCTAAAAAATACAAAATATTTACAAAAATTAAATTAATGCATTTTTGAAATAAGCAAATGACAAGAAATATCTACTAGTCAAGGTACAAATATATTAATAACATTCAATTACATTTACTTTTTTATGTTTCTTAGCTGACTTTAATAATGGGTATCTTTAGTTCCTGTCGCCGAGATGAACTGATTAAGATAATTACATCAGATATTGAAGATATTCGAGGACGCATAAAAGTTTCTGTGGCAGATAAGTAAAGTACAAGTTTCAAGAAAGTTTGTAGTAACGGAGGGAAAACTCAAAGGTGTCAACTTACTTGAAATAGTTAGAAAATAGATAAACCTACAACCACAATATATGAACCGCTTCATTTTTAAGTTACAAAAAGGGAAATGCATAGCCCAGCCAGTAGGAATAAATACAATGGGATTCCAAAAATAATTGCTGAATTTCTTGTTTTACCTAATAATGAACAGTATACTGGCCACGCTCTTAGAAAATCTTCAGTTTCTTTGCTATCTGAAGGTTATTTGATGAATTCGTTTGTTTGAGAATAAAAAACAAATTGCCGTAATTTTTTTAGGAGAACGAGAGACTAAAGAAACTATGGTTTTAACAAAGAAAATAATTTACCAGTTATTTGTTAATTGTACTTCGACCTCGGTAGAAGTTAAAAAACAAGTGGTTGTAACATCAAAAATGACAATTTAAAAGTTGATATTTCAGTTAAAAATATTATTATTGTATATTGTAATACCGTTCTATCCAGTTATATCATGTTCTCTTTTAGATTTTCCTCTGAGGTACTATCGACTTTTAATGTATCTTTACAGCGACAAGCTGCAACAATCTGCTACGACCAAGCAAATTTGCAAGAAGCTATACATGTTTCAAGCGCCATTACCAAATGTTTGTAGCTTATGGCAACCGTATTTACAAGGCTACTTGCCGTTGTTGGTCGCTGCCCTCGCGTTTATACCCTTATTGCTCTCTTTCCACTTTCTAGTGATGTATTCCTACTACTTTTATAGTTAAAGAATTGTTTAAATGGTTCGGTAACTTAGATTAACCTTATATAGTTATATATTAAATTAAATATTAAATTAATTTGAACTGTGATAAAGTCAACTTTTGCTTATTAAAATCAAAAAAATAAAAAATATTTTAAACAGTTTTTGTAATTCATTTGAAAAACATGATTTTTGTCCTATCCTCAGAAGTAAGTAATAATCGATAAAATTTTATGTGTTCAAAAATGCATGGTGCACTACTTTTCAACATGACTATTTGGGACTACATCCTTTCTAATGAAAGCTACTCACTCCACTCATTTTCCTCATCCCAGCTAACTAGTTAACCGACAACAAACGGATAGATGGTGGCTCGCTTTTTTACTTTTTCATTACTATTATCGCCAGATTGTTCCATAAATTAGTTTTAGGCCTCCATTGTATAATAAGATCTAGAAATCTAGAAATACAATATTGATGACTGATGTTTGCAAAACACCTCTAAATACTTTGTGTTTCTCTCGGTGCTTTTATCTGGCTTTCTTCTAGCTTTTCTACTATTTGTTTTCAGGACGCATGTTTAACGTCAAACGTTAACAACCAAAACATACATATTTATTGTTTATTGGGACGTTTCACATTTTCCAAATTTTCTGTTTCTTAAATTTTAATGTGGCGTTAGACATATTTGTTTCTTCAATGAAGCATGCGGTCTTCTAGCCTCAAGTTTTTTTCTTCAACTTTGTTATTACAAACTAGTGCAGGTTCCCAAACGCAGATGCGTCAGTATGACTTTTTTCGTATTATTTGTTAATTAGAGCTTTAATTATGCTGTTTTGTATGTTTTTTCTCTAGATTCTATTTTGCCTGGAGTAGCCTTTTTTCTATCTAGCACGTGTTCTTTTCTCTCCTTATGCAACTGGCTCTTACCTATCCGATGTTCTCGGTACACTAGAATACTGGTATACCACTTCTAGTAGTTTTATGCATAATTCAAAAAGCGTTTGATAGACGCTTATCAAGCTTTCATCAAGTGTGTGCACAACATTCATTTTGTTAGGGAAAATAATTTACAAAAAGAAAAGATACAAGATCACATTTAATAGAAATTTTTGATTTTTTAATCCATTAATTTTTCAGCTTGTACAGATCGTTTAATGTATATTTGCACGTTCTGCTCTTTATGTTTTTTTGTTTTCTGGATCATAGACCTGGTACATGTTTAATAGTTTCAGCTTCTCCTCAATAACTACTCCTGCCTGCACGGCGGCCAAAATTCTTTGAATTGTTTCTTTAGTGGTTTCTTTTAATTGCAGCAAACATTTATCTATTATTCTCAAATGACATGTCAATACTCAATCTTGTTGAAACCAGAATTTCTCTAAGTTGTTTTTATAAAAATCATTTAATTGGGTATAAAAAGTACTTTAATGTGTCATAGTATCGAATTATCGAATTTACAGTAAGAATAAGAACAATGATCATTAACAGGCATAAATTTTGATATGCTGTATCTATTCAAACGCTCACTTTGGATCGATAAAGAGGCTATTTATGAAGGTTTTCAGTTATCCAATAAAAATAATTTTGCTTTTTCAGTGGCTTAAATTTCTATACTAAAATTTTTTAAAAAAAAACCTAACAATCTAGACTCTTCAAGCAGAAGTAATTGAAACATATTAGAGATAGAAAAAACAAGGCATTTAAATTTTATACATAATTCAAACTGATACAAAAACATTTTTATAATTTTAGTATCCGGATATGACTTTCATTTCTAAAAATAATTTACAACTTTTACAATGGCCGTTGTTCAAAATAAATGATGCGTGTTATAAAACCTATATTATTATTTTAATATACAATATTTGAATATATTTATGATAAATAATAATATAAAATAACTTAAATAACAATATTTAAATAATTTAATTATGCTATTATATAATTTTCTAATTATAAATTAATGTTTAAAAGTGTAAACGTTAATAAAATATCGTTTGTTTATTATATTTGTTTAATTGAATGTAACACTATATTCATGTATGCCCACGTATTTATTCTATAGATATAATATTAACTGCGTGTCACTAATTCATTATTAATATTAATTAAAGATGACTGTTGGATATCAGTCTATATTAATCCTGCTCAATTTTATATTTATTTGTGAAGCTGGTAGAATATTGGGTGTAACGCCATATCCGTCAAATATTCACACAGAAAGTTTTATACCACTATGGAGATATTTAATAAACAACGGCCACGAGGTATCTTTAATAACATCAAAGCCGTTTTCAGATAATAGGATAAATCAAATAGATGTAAGTGAAGTATATAATACAATAACAATACCAGATGTATTTGAAAACATAACAGGGTGTGATATTGGAAGACACAATGAAATTTTTAGAACTGTAATTCAAATTCCTGAAATAAGGGATCTGCTCATGGATAAAACTGAATATTTTGATTTAGTGTTGTTTGATTCGGTATCGCCTATATGGGGAGTATTTGCCCATCATTTTAATTCTACAAAAATAGCTGTGCTTCCATTTGATTTATTTAGAGTGCACAACATATTTGGAAATCCAACTAATGTCGCCGTTCACTCTGATTATTACCTTGGATTTGGTATAGATTTGACATTGGCCGAAAAAATGAAGAATTTATATTACGGATTAATTATATTATTTTACGAATATTTTTATTTGCATAAAATAATTAATAATTTTATATCCGAATATTACGGTCCCGTAAACCTTGACGAAATCGTATCAAACATGGATATGGTTTTTATTAATTCTATTGAAGGATTTCACTATACAAGATCAACTACTGCCGCTACTGTTTATATAGGTGGTGGTAATAAACATATTAATTCTTCATCAACATATTTATCTGTAAGTTCATAAATATTTGTAATAATTAAAAAACAATTAAATTTAATATTTTTAGACAACATTTGAAGATGAATTAATATTAGTGGATATTCCAAATATGGACAGAAAAACATTAACTAAAATATATCAAAGCATTTCAGAGCTTTCTTACAAATTTATAATACTTTCAATCAATTGTACAGAAAATTATATTAAACATGCTATATGTATACATGACATTGAAAGATTTCAAATTTTAGGTAATTTATTTGCAACCTGGCGGTAAAAGTGGTACTTTTAAATTTTAACTTCTATTTGTTTTTATTTTTAATGTACTTATTATTTATAACATAATTTTTCAAAAATATTAAGTGCCATTTAAACTTAAAATTTTGATTCAAATAAAATTCCAGTATATGCTATAATAATCAAAATTGATACAATAGATACCACCTTTTCCATCGTGCTACTAATCAATATATTTAAATTTTAAAAAAATATTTTAGAAATTGCAAATATTAAATTACTAATAACAGATGGCGATACGCCTTCTATAGAAGATGGATTATATTATAAAGTACCTATGATAATAACCCCAAAATATCATTATCAAAAAATGAACGCAGAAAAAGTAGAAAAAGAACATATTGGCAAACACCAACAATTTTACACTGGTTGTTTAGATTGCGTAGAAGAGTTTAAAAACAATATTGTTGAAGTATTGCAAAATAACAAGTAAGTATTATAATATTAATTTGTTTAATATTAATAGTAAATATTAATTTCAGATACAAATTTAATATTGACAGATTTTCGGATACTATCCAAAAGCCAGTTTCGGGCTTAGAAACTGCTGTTAAATGGATAGAAATATTACTTAAAAAAAAACGTTTCAATAGTTTATCAATAAAGATGAATTTTATAGAATCTTATTATATTGATATTGTTGTAGCTTATATAACAATGTTTATTTTATTATCTATAATGAGTTTCTATTTATTGGACAAATTTACTACAATCGTTGCTAGACGAGCCCATATGAAAGAAAAACAATTTTAGTTTTGTATAATATTTTTAATTTTAATCTGAACTAATTAAATGCATTCTACAAATAGTAAGTTTTTTATGTATTAATTGGCATACAAAGAATTTTTTGAAAAATAAAGTCTACATTTTATCCAATTCTTTTTTTGAACAGGATAATCAAGTAATTGAATCCAGCTTATGCCCGCTGGTATGAAAGATACGTAGACATTATAATACGTGGACAACATAATACGGAAACAGAGTGTTTGCCCTGCGGTATAGAAAATGGCCCTCTAAATTTGTCGCTAATGAAAAAGGCAAGAACCGAAACAACTAAAACGCCAATATCAATAAGGACCTGGATAAGGTAGTCAACAACTTACCGATGTGCAATTCATTGACTTTTTTGTAATGCATTTGATCAATTCAAATCATAGTTGATCAGTTAACCAACTTGTGTAATTTTAGGTTTTCTATCACGAGAAGGCGTGCGACATGACGTGGCTGTATAAAATTCTTTAAATGTATAATACTCAGTTTGGTAAGCGGTTCCTACAAGGGTCGGTTAACATCAGAATACTGTAATCATGGTGAATTAAAAAGTATTTGATTTTTGTAAAATTGAAGAGACACTGTGGCTAGTCGGCCAGTTTCAGTGCGTCATGAAACGCTTTGTCTAAGAATAACATTGCAGTTGTAGATTAAAGTGTACTTGAAAATCGCACCTCTTAGTTTTCGTAGAACTTTGTAGAATTTTTGCCGGGACGTTAGGACGTTATAAAAATTTTGCAAAATTTACATTAAAAAGATTTTAATTTTAATACATTTCTTTTACATGCTAATGCAAATCAAATATAAATTCTGCAGCGTTAAAATAACGTATTATAATTTGCGTAAATTTTAAGTCAATTATTAATCATATAATTTGCATATTACTAAATATATGCAATGAGTGTACGTATTGTCTGTCTTATTAGTTCAAGTCAATGTTCAAGCTTATGTTGATCAAACTATGAATGTCGGAATTATACGGTAAGTAACCAAATTTATTATTAATTAACAATCTACTAAATATAATATAATAATTATTTATTTGCATGTTGAAGTTGTGACATTTACAGTTTTTGTTAGATACGTGTATATACAATAATACATATCCTCTCATATTGTGTTATTAAATACAATGTGAAGTAACTTTATAATCACGTTTAATGCTGTTACTGTATGACAATATTTGTAGTATTTATGTACAAAATTGATTTTTTATTTCTGTTATATATCATCATAGCATTGCCACAGTCTTGATGACAAGTATTGTCGATTGTGATATGTGCCAATAATTTGTTATTTTAAAATATAAATTTATTATCACATTATTTGTTTTTATTTCATTCATAACCCATTAAATACTTGAATAATTAATGCGCATTGCACGGTAAGTACTATTACAAAATTTAAAATGTTGATAATACTTCATAAATCATTGTTTGATTTCTTAAGTGGCAACAACATAACGGATACTTGATAAATTTAACAAATATCACTTACGTCATGTTGCGCCTTAAATTTATTATTTTATGATACATTTTAAAATAAATAAATAATTTATCAACAGATTTGCGAAAATAAAAGACTAAATAGTAAATAATTGATGTAAAATTTTCATGTTTTTTTTAATGTAAATTTTGCGTTATTTACGCAAAACTTACGTACATTTTACGTAAATCATGCATAAATTTTACGTTAATTTTATGCAGATTTAAAAACTTAAATGTAATGTACCCTATTTACGTTATTTATTTATACAGTATTTTATATTTTATTAGTGGACATTACGCAAATAAAACGTAACAAACCATGCAAATAAATCGTTTCATTAAACGTTTAATATTTCATTGTTTACATTTTACAGTGTTATATAGAATGTTTTGTCTACTTTTTAATGATGTAACCTCATTTTATTTTGTGCGTTTTTGTTGGTTTGTGCGGAAAATGTTTCTTTGTGTAATGGGATCTCATTACGGCCTTGGTAGGCCAAATGGAGAATCCATAATTAATATATTAAATTCGTAATCGATAAAATTTTATTATATACAAAAGTTTTAAATAGACAAAAAGCTATTAATGGTCAGGGGGGTTGTTTTGAAAACTACACTATGCCCCAAAGAAGTAGCAACCAAAGCCAAAAATCCACACTCAAAACCCCCATAAAAAGAAATTAAAAACATTAGAATCCTGATTTTGTGACATTGGACTTAAAAATCTGTTTCTGTAAGTAAAAAAACAAATTTCGTAAAAGAAATTTAGAAAAAGGTTTGAAAATTATGCCTCTAGTTAAACAGCATTTCCATTGAAAACCATAAAAAATTGTTAATAATCCTTTATATATAATGTGATACCTTATTAAAAGTAGATCAAACTGCCTCATTAAATGCTTATCATGTATATAAGAAATTTTATACAATTGTTAACAATTTTTCTGTTCTTTTTTTAATGAAAATTCTATTTAACAAGAGGCACTATTTTCAAAAAGAATTTTAAATTTTTTTTACAAAATTTGTTTTTTTTTGACTTACAGAAACATTTTTTTTATCCGTTTTTGTTTTGATGTTTTTCAAATCGGACTAAAAATGTGTTTCCGTAAGTAAAACAAAACAAATTTTATCTTAGATTACATCTTAAACTTATAAATAAACAAGTAGTATGTACTCTAACTTTAAGTCGATTTTTCAAAATATAAAAAAAGTTAAGAAGTTACAGACACACAATTATTTTTAATAAAACTGTTGTACTAAACAAATCCTGAAATGATACTGTCATTATAAATAAAAACATGAAACATTTAAAAATGAATATAATAATATCGCAATGAAAAAAGTAATTTTATTTATTTATAATTTATTCTCTCACAATAAATTTATCAGTAAAAATTCAGGTAGAAAAAAGCATTATCTTAATTGTTATGCTAATTAAAAATGTGTTGATTAAACACTTAAAAACTCCAATGAACACATTAGTTAATGTTACTGAATTTAACAAAGAGTAAATTGCAACCATCCACCATGCTAAATATTAATTGTTTGCAATTAAAACATGCATTAACCCTGAAATATGAAGATAATGTAACCTTTCACATTGAATTTTTAATAAAATATCTTTCAATGTAATTAATATAATTTAGAACGTTTAAACATTTTAAGATATTAAAATTGATATGCAAATTCTCAATTTTAAATTGCTTATATATTTGGCAGAATGTTGCAGATAATTTATCATTGATACAAAAAGCAACAAGCATGAAAATCGCGTGTTTGTCACTTTCATTATTACTATGTGCAAGTGTGAACTGTTACGTTTTAAGTAATTTTAATGATACCGATCATTTACTTCATAATGAAATTGGTGAAAATGTACGAATAGATGATCTTAGACTTGCTAATTGGTATTTAATCTACCCAGGTAAAAAATAATACATATAATTCAAAATTATACCATTGTTTTTATATCACGTAGGTACCAAATGGTGTGGTCCTGGCGACAGTGCTTCAAGTTTTTATGATTTGGGAGATTTGGAAGCTACGGATAAGTGTTGTAGAAGCCATGATTTATGTAATGATTACATAGAAGCTTATGAAACTAGACACAATTTAACAAATAAAAAACCTTACACAACGTAAGTTAACAAAGTAATCACTATTATTGAAATATAACAAAAGAAACTTTTTCAAGACAAAAGTTGAAAGATTATGATTTGTGATATTAAAATAAATATTTGTACACAAAAAAATCTTTCTACCTAATCAATAATAAATATATTTTTTCTAGGTTAAACTGTAATTGCGATGACCAATTTTTAAAATGTTTAAAATCGGTAAACAAACAGGAATCTTTGATTATAGGACGTATTTATTTTAATCTTATAGGACAACAGTGTTTCCAAAATGAATATCCCATAACTAAATGTTTAAAATACAGATATTTTCCGTAAGTTTTATATTTACTATAAATACTTTATTACAACTTTTTATTTCAGAATCAAAAAGTGTTTATTTTATGAACTCGATACAACAAGAGAAAAATATTATCAATGGTTTGATGTCCCAGTTTTTTAGAAATAGATTTTATTTTTAATACTATATTTAACATGGAATTATATTTAAGGTTGCATTCTATTATATTCTCATTAAATATAAAGTAAATATTATAAAAAAGACATTGATTCTTAATATAATTAAAGACCGTTTTGATTATATAAAAATATATAATTTAAATACAAAAAACTGAAAACACAAACACTTGAGTAAATTAGAAGTTGAGAAACTTAACTAATCACACATGGCCAACATAACTTGGCGTGTCAATTCGTGAAGAAAAATAGAACAGGCACCAATAATAGAATAGATACATTCATACGCAATGATTTTAGTCTGCAACAAGAAAATGTGATTTTTCTTCTTTACCGATTAAAGGTAATTTTAGCAAAATAGTTATTTGTTTATCAAAGCTAGAAAGTGCTACTTTACTGAACAAGTCTGAGAGCTGCGAGAAGTGCGAGCGTAACGAGCGAGGTGAGCATCAAGCGAGGACAACAAAGAGTATTTTAGTGTCGTGGCAATCACAGTATTTTTTAGGCGGCCGCAGTTTAACATTTAATTGATTTATTAGATATGTACCTACAACGACAATGCCAACTTCGTAATGTCAAACATTTTCCAAGCGGTATGTGCGTCCAGAAAGTGTTTTGCGGTAAGCAACTATCACTTTTAGTTTCAATAATTGCAATCGTCAAGTTTTTGGATCCAAAGTGCGGCTAAAAGCATTGACTTTCGGCCGTCTAAAATGGTTTTTATTAATTTTTTACTTATTTGGAAAAGGAGAAAACCGAATATTGTTCAATAAAACGATATTGAAACAGACAAATATTTGAGAAGCAAACTTTTTATATGCATTTTGTAAATTCTAACAATTTTTAGAAAACAAAAAAGTAGTAAAAGTTTATGGATTCATTTATTAAAAAAGTGTGTTCTGTATAAGTTTTCCAAAAAGCTCTAAAAGGCACAGTCACTGCTGTATTATATTTAATGACACAAAGCAACTGAATTGACTTCACTGATAATAAAATTGTAACAAAACAATCATTTTTACAATTCCATAACATACTTTGTGCTTGAGAGTTTGACTAATAATTTTGAATGCATCTGAAGTTTCTGTTTAAATTTGATTTTGGAGTGGAAAATAGGTAGCTTTATAGTTCAAGCTTCTTTTCGCGTTTTAATAAAGTTTAAAAATGTTTAGATGGGTCGTTATTTCTATAAAACAAATAGATTTTTACAAAAATGTTGGTATTACTATTATTTAATTTTTTAATCATAATTCTTTTAACCGCACTGATTTCTTTATTTTTTTTTAAAGCATCATAATGTTTTAGAGAAGTTTTGAATGAAATGTAAGACTTGTTTGATCTGTAAAAAACACGATCCGCTATCAAATTGAAAACTAGTCGTACTGCAAATATTTATTACCTCCACATATCAAATACTTTTGGAGAGTCATTGTACAGCTATAATACAAGCATATGCAACAAATTCGCTTTTCTATTTTGTCCAGCATAACCATCTGCAAATATTTTGATTGATATCTTACCCAAATTATACTTTATTAAGAAAATTGTGTAAATCAGAACTTGTTTCCGCATATCTTCGTTTTACCTGGTAAATAGTTGCTGAGCGTAAAGTGCATCCAAGATTAACAAGTACATTTACTAAAACCTGAACTGATGAAGCAAATTAAAACAATACGAAACACCTCTTTGATCAATTTGAAAAATTGTTTTGCTAGTACTTTATGTACGTAAATTGGATTATTATTTTTGCAATTACTAATTGATGTTTGAGAACTAACACAAAACCCACATCCATCAGTGACGGGGCTTCCAAATGCAATATTAAAATAATTATTAAAAGTTCTACTAAAATACTTGTAATTTTTATATTATAACAAGAACGCAATTGGCGTTCTGGTTGTACGTGTTCCATAAAAGAATAATATGTTCGGCTACACCCGCAATGGATTTCATGTCATTTTAAAGTCATTATAATTTTTTTCACGTTTTAAAGTTTATCTACATTTTAGAAGAGGTTTTATCTCGTCCGCGATTTTAAACAATACAATTTCCAATTGAATTTTCTTAGCAACATTTACTTGACTGATACTGAATAATTTCTTACAAATTTTAATACTTTCCTAGTCTTTACAAACCTAAATTTTGCTTCAAGTGTACGCTTTCTGCCTTCAAGTTTGTTATCTTGTACATTTTTATTTTTAATTATAAAATCCTTTTTCTACTTGCTTTAATATTGTCATGAGGTAGTTAGCTCAAAGTAGTTTACGTTTATGATTGCAAAGTAATTCAAAATTAGGAACATTATCTCAGTGTCGAAGCGATTATAATATTGAAATATTAGCCAGACCTATAATAAATGAAATATATCAATAAATACCTTAAGCACTATTAGTTTTAAAAATTTACCTAACCTCACTCTTGCGCTGCTTTGCACTTATATTTCTTTTTATTTTTTAGCTTCCTACTACCACGATAAACATTGCCAATTACTTGTTCCGCTTCATTGACACTCATAATGGTTAACGTTATTTCGATACATACAAAAAACGATTATTGACACAAAACACTGTCACAATACTGTATTGTGAAACAAAACACAGTCACAGCAGTGTGTTTGATAGGCAATGACAATGTCATATTTCTTGGACAAACTGTCATAAGATTGTCTTTCCAGGTTAGATATATTGTTTATGTTTTTACATCATTGTCCCTAATTAAGCCGATGGCTTGTCATAGCGTGGTTTTGATGGGACCAACAGCTTATAATGTGACTTCCAAACCACCAGTGGATTGAAAGCGAGATTAAAATTGGTCACATTTTTGGGGTTTGTACCCACGACTTCTAGCTTGCTAGGCTAGCGCTTTACAACTGAGCTATTCACTATACTATAATACATATCAAATGTGTAAAATATTTTCATGATTGATTTTAGACAAGATTAAATTTTTACAATTTTGATGCGTTGTTTTTTAAAATATAAAAAGACAAACTATATGAACACCAAATATTTCATTATTGATTCAATATTTTTTGTATAAAATAATACCGCTTTTTATATTTATTCGTTGAAAAATGACTGTTAACAAAGTGGATGCATATGCAGTCAAAAAATATGATTTGCATTGACGTCAAAGACAGGTTTTTGTGCGATAACGGCATAAATCTTGAAAGTAGCACTATTTTCTGACGCAATTTTTAAAACGTAAAATTGTTGACTGATTTTGTTTAGAAAAGAACTGTGGTTCTTGTGGTCACCCCTTTTATTGATATATTTTTATTTGCTTATTTTCATTTTATGAGATCATTTTTGCAACAAATAAGCTTTATTGCGTAATTTAAATTTATATTAAAAGAAAATCAATATATTTTAATTGTGTTATTTTTTAATAAAGCCAATAAAAGAATGGTCAAATTTTCAAGGTAGTAAAGATTATAAATACACAATATTAACATAACTAAAATATAGTTACTTCTTTTTTTGATTGTATAAATTACAATTTAATAATAGTTGGCAGCATATTGCAGAATAATTCTGCAGTTTACATTTTGGTAAAAAACCCATCAGTAAATTAAAATCAGTTTAGTATGAAAGCGGCAGTGAAAACCACATATCATATAAACGCTCGATTATCAAGGTTACTTGGAAGTAAGGTATGATATTATAAACATGTATTATAGATTATTAAAACAGTATATTAACCGCGTAACGAGTAATTCTAAAGAGTCTCTGAACTCTCTGGATATGTTGTTACGTGCGCAGATTGTGTTATTTATGTGTTATATATTTTGCCAAATCTACCATTACAGTAACATTTACTGCAACTAACAAATTAATTTTAGATACAAATAATGTATAAAGAATTTATATGTAATAAATAATAATAAAATTGTACGAATATTGTAAATAATAATCATTTTAAATGGAGCTTTAGTTGAAATTAGAATATTATAATTGTTAAATAATTACTACGCCATTATTCATTCCATTAGAATTAAATGTTATAAAATATTCACCTCGGATGTGGATCAAACCGGAGTTGTACCTCCGTAGCTCAAAAGGTAAAGCAGTGGACATGAAATCCAAATAAATGTTTCAAATATTCACCTCGGATGGGGATCGAACCCATATCCTTTGGATTGCGATAAAATCATAGGTGAGATCGTCAAAGTAGTTTTCAGGCATGTAAACTATATAAAAAATAACCTTTTCAATGAACAAGCCACTACATAATATGTCTCTGACAAGAATAAATTATAGATGCATTTAAAAATAAAAATAGTGCGCACTGAGTAAGAAGAATTAAAGAAGTATATATGGAAACATTGATTTAAATGTGGGTAAATGAAAGAAAGAGTGAAAGGTTTTGGACAAGAGAAGACAGATACGGTGGTCCAAGAGTCCTATTCTGTTTGCAGCGTATGTTTTGTAAATTGTTTGGTACATTTTAATTAATATAATGAAGACATAATTGATTTTTGGTATTAGTACATGGTATACTACAAACAGAGATTTTGATATCGGGAAAAATTTATCCGAAATATCGGCAAGATTAAATAATAGCAACTTAAATTGTCTTAAATTTATTGGTCAACCTACCCAATATAAATTGGGCCATCTTGTAAATATATGTATAATTAAACACTATAGGTGGTAAGGTGGCAAGAAAATTGATTATTATTATATGCATGCGTCTCCAATTTGATAATAATTGTTGACAATCTTTTAACAGTTATTATTTTTTTATTTTATTTTATTTTTTAAGTTTGGATATATTTGACCGCCTAGTTAACGCCGTTCAATTGGCACAAATTAAGTAAGTTAATTTAATTGAATATATGTTAAAACTAATTTCATAATATTCTATGTATTTTAATTTAATTTAAAAAATGAGATTTGTATTTTTGTAATTTAGTAAGGTTTTTATATTTTTTTTAATTCTAAACATATAAAAAAAAATATGTGTATTTAATAAATACGTTCGAAATATGCAAGATACATTTCAATTAACATTCTTATCTTCAATTTAAGTAATAAAAAAGGTGCAATTGCCGTAAGACGTAATAAGATAGAAAAAGATGGTAAGCCCTATGATGACGGGTTGCATAATGTTTGCCTCTGCTTCACTAGGCTGCTATTACGAGTCCGTTCTAGTTATGTAAGTATAGAGTTCAATGGAGCTTAAACCAACGTATATTATAAAGATGAACGACATCTGTATATTTCTTAAGAACTATGCTGTTTAGTTGAGGACACTACCGCTGCTGACCACACATGGCTTTTATGTTCCATTCGTCATGACGTCATTGTAAGGCTAGCGCTAAAGGCGGTAGTGTGTCTTAACTATATTATGATACTATTATAAGCAACCAAGTTCACCTCCCCTGAGTATGAGTTTTTGTGTGTAGGCAACTTAGTGTGCGATATAGGCAACTTGTGTGGTTTTGTTATCTTGTGTGTAGTGTAGGTTATATGTATGTTGATGTAATTATGTTGTTGCGAAAAGTGTAAATGTATTGATATGGGTTATTTATTTGTTAGTCAACACAAAAATTGGTGGTTTAATTTTTAACACCTACATAATTGCAAAAATTATAATTATTTAATATGTTCAGCCACAGATTTTTATTGACGTACGTCCCTGTGGCGTCGCGCGTCGTGCCGGAGACTGTCTCGAATATATTTGATTATTTTATAAGCACCTGCACAAGCTTTGCACGTTAAACACAAATTTTATATGTTAAAATAAATAATACAAAATATATTTTAACATGTAAACTACTAGCTTTTAATAATGTATAAAATAATTCATTTTATGACTTATGGCGCCATCCCTACGCGCTGTATTAAATCGGAAACTTACATGTGGGATTCCTCAGGGGGCGCTAAAACTTGTCTGAAATTGTTTGTAATTTTTAACATACTATATGTATGATCTGTGCCTGCACACAACACTCACAACAATAATAAGAACACCGCAAGTTTTTTTATATTATTAAACTAATGTATCCAATTAAAATATATTGTAAAAACCACTGATGGTGACTGAAAAGTCAAAACCGGTATAGTAATATAACATAAAAAAGCATATTATAGTCTATACATTTACTAACCTACAGAAAGATATACTGATTTTACTAATTTTTTATTGAAACTTGTGTTACTTTTAATTAATTACGAAACTAACCGTCAAATTGCTGGAATTAATAATATAAGTGTTACATACACACAAAACACGATTGGTTTATACGCTAGTTATAATCTAGTATATTTTAATGCATACATTTGATTAAATAATAAATCAATTAATTCTTGTGTAGCGACTTGAAATGAATTCATAATTTAAATTAAACAAAAATAAACGTAACATGTGGTTTAACGCATAGTACTATAATTTATAACTACTATTATTAAAAATATTATTTTTATAGATATCATGACGGACGATGGATTTAGCGCAACATGCGATACTTCGACTCCAAGTTATGGCGGCGATGATACTTGTATCAGCCAAGCTGATACTACAAACCACCATGGGCATGACGACAATCTTGGACATTCAAATCACGATAGCCATGGGCATAAAGACAATATAAATCATACTAATGATAGTCATGGGAATAACTACTATGAGCAATACGGCCATCTGCATCATGGAAGTCATGGCCACAATATTGATTCCAGTAATCAATTGCATAACAACCCCCACTATGATGACACTCGTTCCAATCAACGCAATAAAAAAAATAATAAAACATCTGATTGTTGTTGTACACTAATATAAAAAATAAACTTATTTGATACCAGAAAAATAATCCTTCTTACAAAAAAGGCGTATAACCACTCAATTTGTAGTTTATAAAAAATAATATTACAAAAAAATAACAAAATTCAATGTTTAATATAATTAATTGAAGTGACCGTTACCATGTGATAATCCATTCTTATGAAATAAACCAAATTACTATGTTTTAAATCACGAATTTATTCTCTTGAATACACTACTAGTTTTATAGATATAACTTGTAACATCCGTAGATGGTTCTAGTAGAGCCGAAACTAGTAATGTATTCGAGAGAATAAATTCGTGATAAAAAACATAGTAAATTGTTTTATTTCAATTCAATTTTTCTCTGGTATTTTTAAGACGCATATCTTGTATTATCTATATTGAGATTTTAATTATTTATATATTACACTAAAAGTGTTTTAAGTAGCTCTGATGTGAACTTAACTTGAGGGTGGAACCGTCAATTTTAATCTTAAAAACTTAAGTCGCCACAAATTAACTCAATCTATAAACTGTTTTTGACAAACCAAAACATAAGTGTGCGGTACTGTCTTAAGCCGATTTAATCTAAGATAAAAACATGTAGACCCGTTTGCACCACTGTCAGTTAAATGTGGCAGTTACTTATTGCCAGTTGCACCAATCAAATTGAACTCGAGATTATCTCCTGATCTAGTTCAACGCAAAATTTGCGTTGCTCCATTCCGTTAAACCAGTTTATCACAAAGTCAACTTGAACTGTCGCCGGCGGCCAGTTAACTACGCGGTCAAATATAACCCAACTTATAAAATCAATCTGTTAATGGTTATTATCAAATTGGAGACATATGCATAATATAATAAATAATCGATTTACATGCCACATTAACACCTATATTGTTTACAAGAAGTGACCTTTATATCGTGTAGGTGACCAATAAAATTAAGTCAATTTAAATCACCATTCTTTAATTTTGCCAATATTTCGGGTAAAATTTCTCCGATATTAAAATCCCTTTTTGCAGTATATCATGATACTAATTCCAAAAATCTATTACGTTTCATTATGTTAATATATACCAAAAAAATCTACAAAATATTCTGCAATAGAATGGGACTCATGAGCCACCCTATCTCGTTTCTATTGTTGTCTAAAACCTTTCACTCTTTGTTCTATTTATCCACATTTAATTCAATATATACTTCTCCAATTCTTTTCACTGTGCGCACTACTTTTGTTATTAAATGCATCCATAACTTTCTCTTGTCGGAAACGTATTTTATAGTGGTTTGTTAATTAAAAAGGTAATTTTTTATATAATTTACTGCCAGAAAACTACTTTGATGATCTCACCTATGATGAGGATTTTATCGATTAGTTTAACCGATATATTAACATTTTAATCGAACAAGACTAAATCATTTTGATGAATTCAATTATGCAAAATTTAAAGTTAGGTTTGAATTACCTAAAAATATTACTAAATTTTTAATCGGCTTAATATCAAGTAAAATATCACATCAACTACAATAGTAATTTAATTGATTTAAATTTAAATATTTATTTTAAATTTTATACGAAGAGCTAAAAACTAATTTACATTTCACCAGCAATATTTAATTATTAGTTAAGTAACTTACAGTTAAATTTGGCAACAATAGAAAAACTCGTATTAATGAGACTTCAAATGTATCAAATATTTGTGTAAGCTACAAATTACCAGAAAATTTTGGGAGTAAAATCAAAATATTTGTACATCATCATCATCATCATCTGCCAGCCGTTTGGGTCCACTGCTGGGACATAAGCCTCCTCTAACTCTTTCCATGTAACTCGGTTCTTCGCTTTTTGCATCCAGTTTCGTGCAATTTTCTTGATGTCGTCGGACCATCGGGTTGGTGGCCTACCTTTGCTTC
>JARJEC010075162.1:0-10878 GCA_030264575.1 Tachinus sp. AB-2021 | reverse complement strand
TTTGCACTCCCAAGATACAGAACAATAAAGTGAAAACAACATTAAAATAGAATAAGCAGTTTCTGTGTAAAAAAATCACAAACATTACTGCTACGGATTAAGTAATTTTCTGTTGAAAATAAAAAGCAATTTCAGTGAGCAAAAAATGAAATTAAAAAAATCCAATTGAAAAGAAACTGAGATATCTTAACATAAACTATTATAATGGATTATAATTCAGAGAAGGCGTTGCCTTTGAATAATTACATTAATTACTTCTCATTTATAAGCCATTAATTATGTTTGTTTATTAATACCATAAAAATATTTAATTTAAAGCGATAATCCCGAACGGAATTATTAAAAATAAATAATGTAGTATTAATTAGCTGCGAGTGGAAATTAAATAGTATTTATTTATATAAATAATTATAAATTGTGACAAGCAAAAAGGCACATTTTGACGAATTAAAATAATTGTCGGAAAAATTAAAGCACAACAAAACTCCAGTCTCATTGTTTCAAAAATGAGTAACGACTATGTGAACATACAATTTTTTATATATAAGTAAAATAATATCATTATAATTAACATTACCAGTACGGTTTTCACACGATTGTTTGGATTCGAACTATTCGCGCATTCATCCAATTCTATTATTTATCATTATACGATTTGGAGCCGAGCTTCGTGCCAGTATGAAAATGGAAATTATGAAAGCGAGTATAGCCCTAAGTTAATAACCCATTTAAACGGCGGTAGCTAGAAATTCCTTTGGAACTTGTAAATTGCCCCCAGCTCGAACCACTTTAATGCTAATAATATTCTTGGTTTCTGCACTATTTATCTATAATTAAAATATTGGTTTAATCCAATTAAGAATTTTTATATTTAATAATTAGAATTTAGCAGCAAAAGTCAATGTAATTATTCTATTGTTAAGATACTTAAAATATGAAATGTTGTGACATATTACTGTATAATTGAAAAGAGATGGCGGAACAACTTTCCGTTGCTTTCCGCCCGAAAAAAGCCAGCAGTATGTGATATTACTATTAAATATCATTATTCATCTATTACTATTATATTTAAGGCTGGATGTAATTATTTGAAAAATAGCAATAACAATAAACAAGAAAGTTGTGTCAGTAAATTTGGCTAGTAGCAATTTACTTATTTTTTTTCTTAAATTTTGCTTAATGAAGAATAATTTTATGACACACTTCCCAGATGTAAGTGACACAACGTTTGGTACCAAGACAATTTTTCTCGGTGATAATTAAATGTAATGTATATTACGTTTTGATAAAACTAAACGACCTCCAATAAATTAACAAAGTCTATATTTTCCTAAAATGTGTCTCCTTAACTGGCAACTTCCCACATCTAAATGGGTAAAAGTAGACACATGCATTAAAAGATTTAAAAAAATTTAATTAGTGTAGGTTTATTCCTTTTATTCGCTTTGCTTTTAAGCGCGGAGAAAGTTTAATTGCGAGTTTTGTATAAATTCAACAGAAACGTTAATATTTATTTAGCAGTAAAGGTTTTCAATTTCTATATTTACTTCATTATTTTCTGAACTGCAGCGGGGAAAGCAGATTACACTAACTCTAAACCCTAATATAATATATATAATAAACAAAATCAAAGAAGGAAAAATAACTATGCAAATAAAACAGACAATTTTGAAATAAAAAAACATTTACGGAAACAATAGTAGCAAGAATAAATTTAAAAAAAACAATGAATTGTTCAAAAAAAGCCGAATGACACAATTATCGGAGCAATTTAGGAAACTTTTATTATATTTATACAAAAAAAAGTAATAAGAAAGTAATATAAACAATAAAATTGAAACAAAAATAACAACCTAAACGGAAAATATACAAAATACTGTGCAATCTTCAGTCGCGGACACCTCCAATAAACAGACAACTCCTATAACCGGACAGTTTAAAATGCACCAGCACATATCAGCACATACCTTTTGCACCTGCAATAAGCAGACAAAATTAGTTGCACCGTCAGTGTACAAAATTAGTTGCACCGTCAGTGTCCGCTTAAAAAAGAGATTTCACTGTATACAAAAACAAAACAAAAATTAGAAAACTAATAAAAATAATTTAAAAAAAAATGAAAACAGTTTTGGTATCTACAAAATAAATAAATAAATAAATATAAACCAAATATAAACAGAATTAAACAAATATTGCATAAAATTAAACATTAAAATAAAAATTTTAATTAATAAATAGTAGTAATCAAGGGAAATCTAAGCAACAATAATAAACAAAAAAAAAACAAATCAAATAAAAAAAAGGAAACAAACAAAAATAAACAAAATTTTCTTTCAAAAATTACACAGAAATATACTTTAGTAGAGTAATAAGAAAAAAAAATAAACAATTAAATTGAAATAAAAATAACGACCTGAATGGAAAGTAAACAAAATATACAAAAACAAACAAAAAAATAAGAAAATAAAGAAAAATAAAGAAAAAAAACAAAACGGTTTTGGTATCTACAAAATAAATGAATATTACTAAAATCAAACAAATAAACTAAATATGAACAAAATCGACAAATAAAATAAACAAAAAATGGAAACAAAATACAACAATTTAAACAAAATGTACAAAATACAATAAAAAGGAAAAATTAAACAATATTGAAAATAAATTAAAATGGACAACAAAAACAAAGCCAACATGAAATGAACATAAATAAAAAATAAACAAAATAAGAGCAGAATTAAACAAAAAATGCATAAAATTAAATAAAAAAAATTAAATTGTGATTATTAAATAATAGTAAGCAATCAATCAATAATGATAAACAAAATAAACAAAAAATAAATAAATCAAGTAAAAAAATACAAAAAATAAAAGTAAATAAAATACAACAATTAAAACAAAATGTACAAAAATGAACAAACAATATGGAAAAAAATAATATAAAAAACAAAAACAAAGACAACATAAAATAAACAACATAAGTTTTTTACTTATAAAGAAAATAAAAACGGAATTAAACAAAAAATGCACAATATTAAAACAAAAAAATAAAAATTTTGATTATTAAATAATAGTAAGCAAGGGAATCAATAATGATAAACAAAATAAACGAAGAATAAATAAATCAAGTCAAAAAATACAAAAAATAAAACTAAACAGAAAATTTGTTCAAAGCTTACGCAAAAATAAACTTTAATAAAGTAATAAGAAAGAAAAATAAACAATAAAATTGAAATAAAACTAATAAAATAAGCAAAAACAAAAAAATAAAAATAATGAAAACCGTTTTGGTATCTACAAAATAAATGAATATTACTAAAATCAAACAAATTAACTAAATATGAATAAAATCAATAAATAAAAAAAAATAAAAAATGTAAACAAAATACAACAATTTAAACAAAATGTACAAAATACTATAAAAAAAATTAAACAATATGGAAAAAAAATTAAATATACAGAAACACCAGAAACAAAGAGAACATAAAATAAATTTAAAATTTAAAATAAAAAAATTAAAATCAAACAAATAAACTAAATATGAACAAAATCAACAAATAAGATAAACAAAAAGTGTAAACAAAATACAACAATTTAAACAAAAAATACAAAATATAATAAAAAAGACGAATTAAACAATGTGGAAAATATATTAAAATAGACCACAAAAACAAAACCAAAATAAAATAAATAACATAAGTAAAAAATAAACTAAATAAAAACAGAATTAAACAAAAAATGCATAAAATTGAATAAAAAAATAAAATTTTAATTGATTAATAAATAGTAGTATGCAAGGAAATCTAATCAATAATGATAAACAAAATAAACGAAGAATAAATAAATCAAATAAAAAAATACAAAAAATACAAATAAACAAAAAAATTATTTAAAAATTACGCAAAAATAAACTTTAATAAAGTATTAAGAAAAAATAATAATTAATATAATTAAAACAAAAATAACGACCTAAACGGAAAATAAACAAAATATACAAAAACAAAAAAAATCAACAAAATAAATGAATATTACTATCAAACAAGTGAAATAAATATAAACATAATCAATAAATAAAATAAACAATAAATGTAAACAAAATACAACAATTTAAACAAAATGAACAAAATACTATAAAAAAATTAAACAATATGGAAAAAAATTAAATAAACAACAGAAACAAAGAGAACATAAATAAAAAATAAACAAATAAATTTTAAGAAACAGAATTAAACAAAAAATGCATAAAATTAAACAGAAAATAAAAATTTTGATTAATAAATAATAAAGGAAATTTAATCAACAATAATAAACAAAATAACAAAAATCAAGTAAAAAAATTAAAAATATAAAAATAAACAATAAAATTAAAACAAAAATAACGACCTAAACGGAAAATAAATAAATAATAAATAAAGAAAATATACAAAAAAAAAACAAATAAATAAAAATAGTGAGAAAAAATTTAAAATAAACAAAACCATTTTGGTATCTACAAAATAAATGAATATTACTATAATCAAAGAACATAAATAAAAAATAAACAAAATAAAAACAGAATTAAACAAAAAATGCATAAAATTAAACAAACAAACAAACATTTGAGTAATTAATGGTATAGTAAGCAGGGAAAATCTAATAAAAAATGATGAACAAAATGAACAAAGTATAAATAAACCAAACAAAATAATAGAAAAAACAAAAATAAACAAAAAAATTTAAGAAAGTAATAAGAAAGAAAAATAAACGATAACATTAAATTAAAATAACAAACCAAACGGAAAATAAACAAAATATATAAAAACATAAATTGATAAATTTTATTTATTATATAAAAATAATTAAAAAATTAAAAAAAAAACAAAACGGTTTTGGGCTAAACAAAATAAATGAAACTTATTAAAATCAAACGGATCAACTAAATATGAATAAAATCAACAAATAAAATAAAGAAAAAAAGGAAAAATGAAACAGTATGAAAAAATTCTAAATGAACAACAAAAACAAAGACATGATCAAATAAACAACATAAATAAAAAATAAAAACAAAAATAAACAAAAAATGCAAAAAATATACAAAAAAATTTCTGTATTTTTTTGCATTTTTTATTAATCGCTTTTTGTATGTTTTTAAACATTTTGTTTATTTTGATTGTCTTAATGTTGCATATTTTTAGATTAGTTCGTTAATTTTATTTAATTCTATCGTTTAGTTTTGCTTCTTCTTACTTTTTTAAAGTTTTTTTTTTGTATAATTTGTGCTTTATTTTTATTAATTTCTATTGAGAAATGATGAACAAGGAATAAACAAATCAAATCAAAAATAATAGAAAAAAAATAAAGGAATAAATAAGCCAAAAATTATACAAAAAATAAAACTTTAATAAGGTAAAAAGAAAGAAAATTGAACAAAAATAACGAACTAAACAAAAAAAATATATAAAATAAACAAAGTAAACAAAATGTTTAAAAACAAACAAAAAGCGATTAAATAAAATTGATTAATAAAAAATGCAAAAATATACGGACAAAAATTAAAATTTAAAAAAAATAAGAAAAAATTGATTAAATAAATATTAAATAAAACTGGTGACTAAAGAAAGGGTAGTTAAAAGTACCACAAGTCTCGGTAGAAGTAGCAAACAGAGGAAATCTAATAATAAATGATGAAACAAATAAACAAAGATTAAACAAATCAGATTTAAAAAAATAGAAATTAACAAAAAAATAATCAAAAATTTTATTTTTAAATAAAGCTTTAATGAAGTAAAAAGAAACAAAAATAAACAATAAAACTGAAACAAACTAAACAAAATCGAAAAAAAATATATAACATCAAAACAAACAAAATAAACAAAATGAATAAAAACAAAAGCAAAAATGGTGACTGAGAAGGAGATCGATGAAAGTTTTGCGAGAGAAATCTAATAAAAAATGAACGAAATAAACAAAGAATAAATAAACCAAATAAAAAAAAACAGAAATGATAAAAATAAACAAAAAAAATTGCCACAAATTATGCAAAAATAAAAGTTTAATAAAGTAATGACAAACAAAAATAAATATAAAATTAAAACAAAAATTACCAACTAAACAAAAAAATTAAAAAAAAAAACAAAACAGTATTGATCTAAATAAATAAAATAATAAAGATCAAACAAATGAACCAAAAAGGGACAAAATCAACAAAAAAAAAATAAAAAACTATAAACAAAAAACAACAATTTAGATTTCACTGTATATACTAGATCAACTAGAGATTTCACTTTATATATTATATATATATACAGTGAAATCTCTAGTTGAGAATACATTCAATAAGCGAACAACTCCTATAACCGGACAGTTTAGAATGCAACACACATCCATATATGTATCTTAATTTCTTTTAAAACTGGACACTACAATAAGCGTACAAAATTAGTTGCACCGTTTCACTATAAAACAAAAAAATAAGACAATATAAAAAAACGGACAAAAAACCAGGACAATATAAAATAAGCAACGTAAATTTAAAAAAATAGAATTAATCAAAAAAATAAATGCAAAAAACTATCAAAAAATTAAAATTTCGTATTAACATTAATGGAAATAGACCGGCTTCATTCCGAAAGAGAATAATAATGCAGCCGACTAATTTTGATTAATTTAAACAGATTGAAAAGTAAATTCTAATTATTAATAAAAATAAATTTTAAAAAGTACAAATAAATAGAAGTGCGAATGAAATGATCATTTCATCAAAGCCAGTAAAATAAAAGTTGTTTATATAAAATTCGATGAATTAATTAATTGGGTAGGGGCAGGGTAAGTTATGGTTCTACATTAATTGTTAAAATATGCTTTAAAAGTAAAAAGGTATTTTATTAAAGCCTGACAGTGTGTATTTATGATAATGAAATAAAACTTGTTTAAGATATAACTTGTTGATAATGTAAGGGAATATGTAAAAGAGGTGAAAAGATGTAATTTTCGGTGGTACCATTGGAGCGCGGTGATGGCAATAGCGGCAATAGCACGGGTAGTAGTTGGGTAGTACGGTACCATTGGTTAGGAAGTAGGTTAGGTTTAGACCGTCCACTGGTAGAGCGTACATAGTGCATGGAGCTTCTTCCTCTGCACACATACCTTCTCTAGCCATCAGCGGCTCAAGTCCAAGGACGCGTGCGAATTTAACTCCGGACCGGAAATTTGAACACGATTAGCCCTGTAGTCCGGTATTATCATCGATCGGTTTTATTAACAAAATAAATACATCTCGTGCAATAATTAATTGAAAATGAAAGTGCTACTGTTCGTTGCGTTAGTGCTGTCGGCACAAGTGGACTGCCAATTTTGGAAATATTCGCAAGAAATTTTCAACCCCTTCTCGTGGATTCGGCAGGGTAAAACGGGGGATAAAGTAACGCACCCGATAGCGCACACACCGGCACCCATTCCGGTGACAATGACACCCCCAAACGGCACCGTAGCGTCTTCAATCACCCCGGCACCCTTAACCACCAATAGAGCTTTATCTTCGAAATCGTCCACTTTGGCCGGAAGCAGTAGTATTAGTACCGGGACAAGATCGAGTGAATCGCGCGCTACTACAAAACGGGTAAATAAAACGAAAGCAACAACCCCCGTAATTACAACGATAAAACAAGTGTCAAAACACACCAACCCTATATGGACCACGGTACCAATTACCACTCAAACATCGACCAGGCTATTTAAAAATGTTACGGTTACAACAATGATGACAGCCACCGCTACTGTCACGGAAGCAACAACCATGCTGGACACCACCACCCAAGAGGTGACCGGAACCACCGAGGAACCCAGAGACAATCATCGAGTGCACGATTTCTACCTAAGTAAGCGTGAGAAGCCGCAGGTCAAGATTGCTTCCAACATAAGCCAGGTTAGTTTTATCACATACTTAATGCAACAAATCCATATTGTGAAATTGTGAAACGAAAAGGGTCAGAAAATTCATAGCAATTATTAGAAAAGCGCGATCTCGACGCCAGATACGCGCACTTCGGATGAAATTGTTGCCATCAAACCTCATCCGGACTATCCGCAGCCAATATAAATGCAAATCAATAATCTGCGAGAATTGTACGCTGCATGATTTACCTACCACGGTCACACGAACTTCATTTACAACTAATCAATGCGATTTATATGTATCCGATTTGATGATTTATATTTACATGTTTATTTCTTATCCAATTAATTTACTTTATTAATATAACTTATTAAAAACTGCAAATTATAATTGCAAATCGGCGATGGTACTCTGGCAATAATTAAGAAGATTGTGTTTGCGCTCATAAATTTTATTTTACATAAACAATTTACATTCAAATTGCTTCAAATTATTAGATTGCATTTTTTTATAAAATTACCATTCTTTTCATAACAGAATATAAAAGGCTAAATTATACCTCGTTAGATGCAGTTTTATAAAGTAATCCAGATTTTTATTTAACAGGCGAGCATTCCTAAAATCATAATAAACACAATTCAAAGTAATTATGTTCAATAATTTTTGCATCAGTTAAAGCGCAAAATTATTTACAACCAATTCAAAAACATAAATTAATTGCAATAAATCGTTTATTATTGGATGAACATTTTGAGTATTATTTATAAATGCTTAACGCAAAAATCAATATTAAATTGTAAATTATTGATAATTGCTTCTAAATTTCTTTATTCATGTTAAAAATATATAAATTCTCGAATGATTTTCCTTATTGAGCCCCAATTAATTATAAAAATAGAACACTATTTGTGCAATGTTTCAAAAAATATTATAATTGCAATAATTATTTTTGAAACACCATATTTTATTCAACTTAATTAAAAATTGTTTAATTATATAGATATTTTTAACAGTATTCAATTAATAAACAATATAACATAAATCATGCCAATTAGCAACAAGAGAAAAATTAAATGAAATTTATTGCACATTCTCTAAATTTTCGCACAATATTAATCATGCAAAATTTTTGCAAGCTAATTATTTTTTGTTAGGTTAGACGGTTAGGTTAATATAATCAAAAACAAAATATTTATGAACATTATAAGCAATTATACTTTTATTAATCTATGCACAACATGCACAAACAAATTTATAATATTACAAGTTAAATGCTGTATACAATTGTAAAATGACGGTAGTATTTCAGCCATCGTCTTCTAATTGATTCATTTTAATTATTATAAAATGTTGAATTAAAATTTTGAGAGAATGCAATTCCGAATTGGCGCCTCCTTTATAAAATATAAATTTTGTTTGCATCTTATTTTTTTACGTTGAAACCCGTTTTGATGAAATTCAATTATAAATAATTGCTAATTGCAATTTGTAGATAATAATATCCTGCTAAACAGTTTGCCTCCACTTGAGGAATATTTTATAACGCCGTAAAAAGAACTTCTCCCATATGAGTTGCCCTTGAAGTGCAGATCTAGATCTTTTTGCAGAAATCATTTTCAATTTTTACTAAATATTTAATTAGTCCTATTATTTTTCTACGGCAAATATGTAAATTTTCTTCATTAATCTCGTTCAAAATTTAATTTCTTGATTTTATTGAATCCGTTTTCTATTTTGTTCTATTTTTCGTAATATTTCATTTATATTTGTTATTTAATTATTTTCCAGCCTCGTTTATTTAGTTTAATTGGTCTTTTTGCTTTATTTTTTTATAGTGACATTTTTTATTTAATTTTTTGCTCACCCTATATTCGTTATTTTGATTTAATTTTCTTATATAAAATAAACAAAAAATTAACGAAAATATAGATTTTGGTTAAAATAAATAAATGTAAAATAATCGAAAACTAAGTTTACATTTTGTTGAATCCATTATTTAGGTTTAATTTTCAATTAATTTGAACATATTTCGCTGTTTAACTTAAATTTTCGTTTACTTCAATTATTTTTCCTAGCATTTTGTTTTCATAATTTTTTCCGTTCATTTTTATGTATTATGTTTTATTCTTCAATTATTTTTAATTTATATCTTGTTCAATCCGTTATTTTTGTTTAATTTGTGTTTTTTTTCCGTTTAATTTGTCTTTTTTGCTTCATTTCGTTGACATTTTGATATTTAATAGTTTGCTCGTCCTTTATTCTTCGTTTATTTAGTTGAATCTGTCCATAATTCGTTATTTGGATTTACCTGATATTTTCGTTTATTTTTGTTTAATTAGTTTTTTTCGTTTAATTTGTCTTTTTTTGCATTACTTCGTTTACATTTTGTTATTAAATTTTTCTATTGTCCTTTATTCTTCGTTTATTTAGTTGAATTTGTCTATAATTCGTTATTTTGGTTTATCCGTTATTTTCGTCTATTTTTGTTTAATTAACTTTTTTTGTTTTTTTTTTTCGCTTCATTTATCTTTTTTGCTTTATTTCGTTTACATTTTGTTATTAAATTTTTTTCACGTCCTTTATTCTTCGTTTATCTAGTTGAATTTGTCTATAATTCGTTATTTTGGTTTATTTTTCTTAATATTTTGTTCGCCATTTTCAACAATTTTGTTATTTTTTACATCTATCATGTATTTTCAATTATTTTTATTTTATTTCCTCTAATTTCTATTTAATTCGTTTCTTCCGATCTTTTTTTTCGCTTATTTTGTTTAATTAATAAATAATTTGCAATTTTCGTTTTATTCTTGGTTTATTTATAACATTTCTCAATTGAATTAATATATAATACAAAAAAAAGAAATAAAAAGAAATACTTTAAAAAAATTAACAAAAATAACGATTTTAGATATAAAGAATATATAAAAAATAATCGAAAAATTTATTTATGTTATTTAATTTTTTGCCCATCCTTTCTTCGTTTATTTAGTTCAATTTGTCTATAATTC
>JARJEC010075119.1:0-14364 GCA_030264575.1 Tachinus sp. AB-2021 | reverse complement strand
TGTGGCATAATGTCTTCATTTTGTGACATAGAACACATTGCAGTAACAACGACAATAGTCATTTTGGTTATATCAAATTTGATTGTTGTTGTCCACAAATATTTAAATTGTGAATTGTGATAGTACAAAATACTCCACCTAATATTCTAAAGGACGCCTATATGCCTATTTGCATATTTTACATTCAAGATTGAAAGTAAAATACAAAAATTAATACAAAGCTGTTGATGTAGTGAAAATGAAGTAAAGAAAATATTGGAAAACATTTTACTTGCACATTTTGCACAGAAAAGCAAGAAATACAGACATTTGATATTGTGGTCATACTACATATTAATATGTTTGGCAAATTAATTGCCATTGTAAAACATAAATATGCAATAATAGTTATTCAATTTATCAATTCTCTATTGCGAACGCAGAAAAAATCAAGTTTAATACGCATGAGTAAAGTGGTTTGACCGCTCGTCTAATTGGAGCACTCAGCGCTGCGCGGTTCGTGCGCCCAACTGTTAAACTCGCGATTGAATGATGCATTTTACTCACTTGTACAAAAAAACTGCTGTTATCTACAAAAACTTTTATCGCAATAAAAGATTTCTTATGTGAAATGTCAAATTTGACATTTTTTAAGGCGCTGGGGTTTAAAAATATCGGACATTTAAGTAATTTATCGCGTTGGTGCTATTACATAATTCCAATTAAATTTATGTTTGTTTTCCTACCGTTCTGCTCCCACCGTTGCTCTTTATTCATTGCAAATGGCAGCGGCATAATGGTCGTTTCATCCCCCGCGGAGGATTAAAAACTACACCCACTAAAACATGCATTAAATACAAATGGGTAGTATATATATATAGAGAGAGAGAGAGAGAGAGAGAGGAAAATAGGAAAATATTGATGAATCGATATAGTCAAGCGGCTAGGTAATCTTAATTTATAGGCTTCCGTTCCCCCACCCATCCCTTTGCTGGTGTATTGTGTTGTGTGTTATGTTTCGTGTATGTACACGTCGAACGCTAGTTTTTGCATTAATCTAATCAAATAAATGCCCGTCCTTGCAAGCTTGCCTTGCGAAAAACAGATAAGTGATAATTAATGCGCTAATACGAATAAATTAGTTTTGTCACATTTTCGGAATAAACGAATTCGATTATTGCGAAGCGTAACGCTGCACACAACCAGATCAGTTTCTGCAGAATCAATCGATTTATTTGTGATTGTCTTGGATTTGTGTTGTTTACAATAAATAGAAATAGATGTTTGGCTTACTATTAACATATTTTTAACTAAAAAAAAATCAATCGTTCGCCAAAATGGAAGTTTCCCCGAAATTATAATTTTCCGGATAGTCAAACAAACATTGAAAATAACTTTGGTAGCGCGAAACGCGATGATTCAGCGCCAATGATATCATCCGTTGCGGGAATTTCAATTTCGAATGCATGCATGTTAAAATCATTACGTTATTAATGTGTGCACTTACTTTTTGAGATGGGTTGGATGGGCGGCGGCACGGCCTCGGTGAGCTGCAAAAAATGTCACAATTAAATAACTAATAATAATAATAATAATAATAATAATAAACAATTAAAAACTTAACCCAGATACGATTCAATTTAGAAATTCGATTTGCAAGTTGAATCGTATAATTGGGTGCGATTGCGTCGAGCAAGAGAAAAACGCAATTGCGTCGTCTAGTTATAATCGCCTCTAATTGGGCTTATTTATATAAAGTTACCCTGAGAACAAGTTGTAAGTAATCAAGTTGCATTTACCCTGGCAAGTTCCGTGTTGTATGTAAACTTGCTGTCTGGTTCGATCCTGGGAGTAGCTGCGATTGCGGTCAAAGGAGTGTGCACGTTTATCATTTCCTGCAAAATTACACAAAGGACCCAAAATTAATTCCAATCAATTCGAGCAAAGCGGTGTTTCGATCGCACGTCAGTCGCAATAATTAATAAATGAAAGAACAAATAGAAAAAAAAAGTGCGATTGAGATTGAAATTATATAAACAGAATATTAAAAAAATGATTTTTTTAATGTCTTCCTGTTTCTATCGTTTATACACGTTCAAAAAAAAAATATATATATATATATATACCTAGTTTTATGGGTAAATCGAAAAAAAAAGATTGTGCGGTAATAATTTTAATCTCTTAATTGCTTCGAGGTTTGTCCAATAAGATTACTGCGGATTCCAACGAAACAATTTATCATTCAAATTGTCGCATGTCCGCGACAATTTGAATGATTTACCACATAGACATTGCTCTCGATGAACCAATCCATCGATGCATCAACATCGTGCAACGTTTGAATGGTTGACGCACGCGGACAACATTTTACTACTTAAACAATGCCGGAATTGGGTTAATTGGCACGTCCAATAAGCGCGGACGAGTCGTCGATATTATTAAACAAAAATTCCACGGGAAATAAATCGAATTTTTACAGACTTGTGGGAACCGCAATGCAATGCAATGCAATGCTTAACAATAAATTCGATAATTGATATTCACGATGGACGGATCGATCGTTTTTACCGGATAAATTGTTTAACCGTTGCACTTTATTTTCCGCAAAATAACAATTAATTGAACTCGGCAATTTTTCTTATGTGAATCCAGTTGACAGTCGCACTGCTACCATCCATCGGATACAGTTCATGTTGCCAAGTGGATATATTATATTTAGCCGGTGAAGTTAGTGCCAAATCGTGCATTATTCCATTCGCAAGATCGTTGCCCGTACAATTCAATGAGCTTTACTTTGCATTTTGGAAAACTGCAATCATTTCTGTCGCGATTAAAAAAATAACACAAAATTCTCACCTTGAGTATGTTTTCAACCTCGGGTCCTCCTCCGCTCCTCGCGTGGGCCGAATTGTCTCTAACGGCTCCCTGAAATATAGGAGAATTAATTTTACCATCGCTCTTTCACTATATTACTGCGTGTATGTGTGCAAATTGGGCGCATCCAATCTTCCGGACACAGTAAAAACGCCATAAATTGTCCGAGAATGCCGTAAATCTGAACGACGACAATGGCGACGAGGTCGGTCGCTCCTTATATTACCTGTCGCAAGGGCCTCGAGTTAAATTTGATGAATTCCCTTTTATTTAACCTTTCCAGGAACGTTTGGCCTTAATTTAGCGCATAAATAATTAATACATTCATTAATTACACAAGACAGGAAAATTGATCAGTGTTACAATTAATTGATAAACTATTTAATCATTATTTTGTCAAATGATAAAATCCAACAAATTTTATAAAAATGCAGACATTAAATTAAACTGCCACCGATCAAGAAATGTAGCTTCGGAAAAGAAATAGTTCACGCGGACCTATAAAGATAAATTATTGCGACATGTTCAGGTATAACACAAGGTTCCGTTTGTGGAGTCATTATCGAGTTTGGAAATAATGAAGCGATTAATTGCTTACCTCTGTTGAAGTCCTGTTGATGTTTCTTGATGATAGATTTTGCCTGTTGGTTGAGGTAGTGGAAGCCACAGGTGAGGTAGAAGATGGCTGCTGAGGTGGTCCCTTGGCCGGAAGTAACCCGTTGGACCTGTGACTGTTAATCGCGCTGCCGTGTTTAACAGGTTGCCCCGGATAGGAGCCTCTGCCCTCGTGCGGGGGTTTACCGTCGGTCGGCTTTACGTAGCCGCCCCTCGCCGACGAGGCGGCGTGATGACCACCGGGCCTGCTGCTGCTGCCCCCGTTCAACTGGGGCTTCTTGAATTCGGCCTGGAGACGCGACGTGCTTGTCACTGTCGGATGTAGTCGCGCGCTGGCCTCAGACGAAGTGACCGCAGTTGTTGCGGCCGCAACCGGAGCTGCGGCCGCAGCAGGCTGAGGCACCGCCGTCGTCGAAGCTGCGGCGGCAGCCTGTTGCGCCTGAGCACCCTCAGACCCAATCAGTTGCTTCTTACACGAGTTGTCCAGATACAACTTAACCAATTGAAAATCGCCCAACTTGCTCTGGATTTCTTTTGTAACCCGGTCAGTGGCGGCTGGATTTACCTGTAAAATGAAAACAAATAACTTCATTGAATATTTTAGTTTCATTTAAACAGGATAAATAGATAGAGATCGATTCAAAACGAATGACCAAACAGCGATTTCGTTTTCTTCCATAAAGACGAGCACGGCAAATGGTTGTTTTCATTCGTATTCATAATATATTTGCACTTCTTCTGATAAGTACTGACAAGGGACAGATGCATTGTAAATCACTAGGCCACCGTTGCTTAATTGCGACCCATAAACAGCAATTTCATTGCATAAATTGCACATTCCGGCATGGATCACGCACAAGAACCGATTCTGGTATAAAAATAAAATAAAAGAATGGTCTTTAGAGAAAGAAAAAACTGGAATCATCGAACGTTAACGAGACTGCACATGTCGATGACGTTGGTCAATTTAAAATTAATTACATTTAAATATTTTGATAATTTTACTACTACTACTACTACTACTTCCGGTTAACAATAAATACTTTTGACCTACTATTATTTTTATTTGTTCTTTAGCTGCAACTTTTTAATTATTATTTTTAACAGTTATTTTTATAAACGATATTTTTTGATAATTCAAAGTGGATTTAAAATTGCGCCATTAATTGTTTCCCAATAGTGAATGATATGGGTAAGCGGGACTATGGGGTCACCGGTCAAAGTTTTAACAGTGCCTCGCATTGCTTAACTTATGCAAACATTTGACATCAATGACCAATTGTTTATTAATAAGATAACCAAACAATCACGTCATTGAAACCGCCAAGTGGGTTTGTGCCATCGAGAAATCGAATGCAGAAGCACCGATGATGATTGAAAATTTTTAAGCAAGTTTAACAAAAATCTAGAAATTTTGCAATGTTCAAGTTTTTCAGGGTACATCAAATTCAGCATTGTACACTTAAAAATAACCGTTTTATTGTCGATTCCTTCCGCGACGATATTTTGGCAATTGTTTTGTTTACAAAGCCAAATGACGCGGATGGCTACGACTTGTGTTAATGAAAGACATGATAGCAAAAGTTGCTGATTTGAAAGGTGAAAGTTGGCCGATTCGGTGGCAATAATCAGCTTATGTGATTAAATGTGAACAAGAACGTCAGATTGACTTTCGGTTAAAATAAAAACGATACAATTGTATGAGTGCCGCTTTACTCACAAAAGATGTGATGCAGTCACTTGACCTTTATACGTAACAGTCAATTTTAAAATAAACCCTGATCCCAGTTTCATGAGCATTTATTTTCACATGAAAAATATCATATGAAAAAATTTCTCATTACTTTTCAGAATCTGCGACTTCACTACCGTGGTCGGTGGTTAAACAGCAACCACCGACCACTGTAGTGAAATTATATGGGGTCAAATATATGATACAATAAAATACAATAACTTGCTACGATAAAAAAATATATTCAACAAAAATAATACTCGTGGTACGTAATTAACAAAAAGCATAAATTCTACATATATTCAACAAAAATAGTAACAAAAGTGAAATACTAGTGTACATAATTAAAAAAAAACTTAAATTCTACATACAGGTACACAAATCAGTCATATAATATAAACGTAAAACAGACGGCATCGAAAAAATTGATTTAACATCGAAATCAAAAGAAGCAAAATTAAATATAGAAGAGGATCAGATCTGGTTGGACTAAAATAATATTGCATTCAATATATAAATATATGTATAAATGTACTATCCTAGTAAAGCACAGCCTTCTTTGTACTCTATACTTTGTACTTTGTAAAATGATTAGAGTATTAGAACCTATTGAAACGGGCACAACCATCGATACCTCCACCCGCAAAACCTCCGCTTCTACCTCTGTTATTCTCCCTGTTGGCCGCATATATTACGTGACGTTCTTGAATTTTTATCAATTCATCGGGAACTTCTTGATTGGCCTTCTCCAATATTTTGATCAAATCACTCGCATGTCTGCTATCGGATCGAGTGAAGTAAGTAACCGATTGGCCGGTACGTCCAGCTCTCCCGGTTCGTCCAACTCTGTGAACGTATTCTTCGATATTTCTCGGAAAGTCGTAATTCAATACGAGAGTTATATCCTGAATATCGATACCTCGAGAAGCAATATCGGTCGCAATTAAAACATTTTCGCGTCCGTTCATCATATCTTCAAGTGCGCCTTCACGATCAGATTGATCCATATCGCCGTGGATCGAAGCACACGTTATCCCAGCCAAATGCAATTCGGCGCACAAATCGGAAGCCGTTGCCTTTTTTGAAGTGAAAACGATAATTTTATCGTCATTCTTCAGAGTTTTCATAAAATTCATGAAATAATCGAATTTTGCATCTTTGTCGGTTCGTAATATGAGAATAGACTGCGTCACCGATTTGACAGCCTCTAAATCTAACGAACCGATGTAAACCTGCACCGGATCTCTCATATATGAAGTGGCCAACCGTCTGACGCCGGTTGGCCAAGTTGCACTCGTCATAACGACCTGTCGTGCCGGATTTAGTTTAAACATGGTTTTACGGATCTGCGGCTCGAAACCCATATCGAGCATCCTATCGGCCTCGTCCAAAACGACGTATGTAATTCCCGTAACATCGATATGGCCGGCCAACACTAAATCGTCGAGCCGGCCGGGAGTCGCTATAATTATGTCAACCCCACGTCCCAACATTTCGATTTGCTCCTGCCTGCTCGCACCTCCGTAGACGCAAATCGATTTAGTCCCTTTGTAATTGTACTTGTCAACTTCCCGTTTAATTTGAAGGGCCAATTCGCGAGTCGGTGCAAAGACCAGGGCGCTCGGCGGGCTATTCCGATTGCGAACCGCACTTTGATTGTGCATGTGTATCAACGCCGGAAGCAGAAACGCCAGCGTTTTTCCGGTGCCTGTCTGTGCGATACCAATCATGTCCTCCCCGCTCAACAACACGGGCCACGATTGGCACTGTATGGGCGTCGGTTCGGTGAATCCGACAGAATGGATCAGGCGTAATATATCGGGAAAATTGTGAAAGGCCTGCGAGAATTTAACGATGGGATTCGGAATCGCCTTTGCATCATTCACCGACAGTGGCCGCTCGACGACCATTTGATTGAGAGCGTCGCGTAATTCGACGAGCTCAACCTCGCTCATCGCCCCGATTTCGGGAAGCTCCTCGTAGAAATTCTTGTCGATGGGCGGCTTGCTGGCCCAATAAGCGGCCGCTTTCGCTTCGCATTCCGCATTCAATTTTTGAAAATTGATCACCGGATACTTGCGATTGCTTGTCGATTCAAAAGTATTATCGCCATGATCCGGTTTGTTCTTCCGATTGTCGTATTCTTTCCAGTTCTTGTTCTGCTCGGGTGCGTTGTATCTCGATCTATTTTCTGCCAAATCGTTCGATGCATCCCAATTATTTTTTGGCTCTTTATATTTACCATCTCCACCCCAATTGTTTCGAGAGTTGCAATCTTCTCGACGTTTACGGTCGTCACCCCATTCATTTCTTGTTCTGCGTTCGCCTCTGAAATCATCTCTATATTTGCGATCGCCCCCCCAATCGTCTCTCGGTTTATGATCGCTGCCAAATTCATCCATTGTCAAACGCATAACCATATCTTCTGCCTTTTGAACGTCACACGGTGCTCCCGAGATGTTCGCTTCTGATGTTTCCAATTGGCCCCTCACTATATCGATCTTGGTACGGGTTTCTTTCTGGATGTTTTGTATCACGCTGCCACCTTTACCGATAATTCTACCTATTTTATTTGTTGGTATCAGCAATATTTTATTGTCCTGTTCATCTCCCGAACTGGATGGATTCGGTAGTTTTTGCCGCTGGTTGTGTCCCGGTATTTGCGACGGTTGATCATTCCAATTCTCAATTTCTTGCCAACTGTCCATTGTTGTTAATGGATTTTATTGAATTCGTATTAGCTGCAGTGCGATTATTCACACTAATTGTATTATAAATGTTTGAATTTGCGATCATTCATGCGCAACACGTGTTTTGCACTTTCAGGTTACGATTGTTACAAATAACTGAACAACCGAACTGGAAGGAAGCGAATGAAGAGAAGTGCGACAACTGCGTGCGGCCAGGGTCAGCAACGTTGCCAACTCGCTGTATGCTGCAGTGACCGATAAATTCACATGTATCCGCCAATAATAACAATAATTTAAAATATACATGCGAAGTAAAATTTTATTCATACTTTCTATAGGAGAATCAACGGAATCGGGAAATTTACCGAATTAACTAACTGACACAAAACTAGAAAACGAAGAAATAATATTAACGTTTACCTAACGATTTGAACAATAAAATATTTAAATAATCTTTTACTAAAATTTATTATTTCGCATAAACCGCTAGATTGATAATCTACACTAACGTACCGCAATAGTATCATAGCGATCGCCACTAGTGTCTCTATGAATCATGGTTTAAGAGTGGTAACGTGGAATCGGCCAATAACATCCCTGCGTCTATAATCCAAAAGATGGCGCAGATGCCAATTTCTTTTAGACAACTTTTTTACAGGGTGCTTTAAAGTGTGTATACAGAGTGTTTCACAATTGTTACATCATCCGGTATTTTAAAATGTTTATTATATAGGATATTTCAAAATTGTCATACAAAGTGTTTTAAAGTAAAAAATACAGAGCGTGTCAAATTTTGATATAGGGTGTCTCAAACTTTCTCTATACGGTACAATGTTGCAAATTTTGTGCACTGGGTATTTTGAAATGTTTAAACAAAGTCTTTCAAAATAATTATAATTGGGGAGGGAGGGAGGGGGGGGGATAAAAACTGTTTAAAAATGTTTATCAGGGGGTTCTTCAAAATCGTTATTTTATTTTAAAACGTTTCTATGGGGTGTTTTAAAGTGTTTATGCAGGTCGTTACAAAATCGTTATTATACAGGGTGCCTCAAATTTTGCATGCGAGGCGTTTCACAATCTACGTCACAATCTCGTCTTGCAGTAGGCAATATTAGCCACCAGTGCGCGTTTTCATTGTGTTTTCATTTTCATTTTTGTTTGCTAGTAGAAGTATAGCATCGTAGACAGTCTTTCAACCGCTACGCCTTCGTGCACTGATGTGGGGTTATGTATCTGACACTGACAATTATTTACTTAACCTGTCAAATTCGATTTTTTATATCGACGTTGCTCCATCTCAATTAACGATTTTCATCTTCTTTTTCTTTCGCGTCAAAGTTAATTTTTAATGCATTCGGAAGAAGGCAACAGATTAGCGCGCAATTCGTGCACAAAAATAGACGAAATTGCTGTTTTCAGGCGACGCGCGGTTGTAAATTACGCGCATTATTTGCTCCGCGCGAGGCTTTCCCCCGTTTCGCGTCGATAATTGAAGCCGCTAGCGATTGTCTTATTTTGGCACCGTCCGGCATTTCGCCTGCGTTACTAACAAATCTAAATATAAACACACAAAATGTTTACAGCGCCAACAGATAGCGCACGACGCATCGACGTTCGCATTTTATTAACGCGCAATCAAAATTGCAATTTACGTAAGAATAATTAATAAAAACCAAACCTCCGACAACCTTCGGCAACAATGGAGGAGCGGAAGAACGTGATGTAAAGCACGTCCGGTTCTACTCCTTATTACCCACGACGTAATATTGCGAGCCGTTCATACACGCCCAACACGCAAAAAGCGAGGTATACGTGCAATAATATCAATGACAACAATTCCAAACGTAAATTAAAAAATAAATAAATTATTAATATTTTTAATTTTCATTTTCGCTATATCTTAATTCTTATATTTTCAACTGCTATTTTAATCGATTATTTTATGTTTTAACTGTTATATTTTTTAAGTACTATTAAATCAGTTTTGAAAAATAACCAAAGCTTTCCCTTTCTTATTTTCGGCAATCTGGAATACCCCTTCAATAATTTCAATTCATTTTTTGTCGATCGGATGTTGTCACGAGGCAACACACACATCAAAAATTATATAAAAAGTCGATACAATGTTTCCACCCATTCGATGTGCGAGCAGTCGGTCGACCTTCCAAGAAAAAGCAAAACCGTCCGAATGCAACCAAAGCCGGATAAAACAGAGTAAACGATAAAAATCAGCTCGGAAAATTAGCATCCCGATAAACACGACCGTGTGAGGATTATGTTTAACTATTTTTTAAATGTAATGGGTCTTTTTTTTAAACATTACAAATTGTTACATTATATCCGATTGTTTTGAAAACGTTCGATTTTACAGCGGAACTTTATCGCCCGATGTTTTGGCTACAACCAGGTCGCGCTAACTCGCGGAATCAATTAACGACTTTTAATGTCGCGCAGTAAAACACGAAATCGACAATCTTTAATAATCCCTCCTCACCCGCCCGGTGTTTCAAGTAGCACACGATGAAAAGAAATTGATTAATTATTTGCTAACGCCATTAATCGCGCTCAATTTCCATTGAAACGTGTAATGTCTAATTATAAAGCAGCGCACCCAACAAACCGTCAATTTTTGAACAAATTCAAATTATTCCCTCCATTTTCAGACAAACAAAATCTTTTACCAGCGGGTAATGTTTAGCCAGCGGGCTAACATAATAATTTAATTGATCGCTGGCTGCAATTTTGGGTACCTGAAACGAGATCTTCAAATTAATTGTACGCGAAAATGACTAAATTTTATTTGAACAAACATTGAAACCACTTTACAACGAATATATATATATATATATATATATATTTCCGGCAAAATCGTAATTGCATTCATTTGCCTGTCGATTGCTGGTTGTCGCAACTGTTGTTATATACGACACACACGACGCATTTACCAGGAAAACTACAGCCGTCCAACAATTTATTCTTGTGATCGGTTGACGATTTTTCGAGCGGGCTTCCTACGCTCGGGATACATTTTATACGTTTCGGTTATCAGTTATAGAATTGATACATCGCACAGAAAAGAAAAATATAGAAAACGGAAAGAAAAATACCGATTGAATGCATTTTATGTGACGCAGTGTTCTATCGCCCGCCGCAAATGCTCCTACTGCCACCACCCAAAGTAATTCTAATATATTTTTCGCAATTAATGAATTAATCCAATCGCGATTTGTCTGCATTTTTTCGGCAGCAGAATTTAATTATAACCAAAATGGGATATTTTATGCACAAACAATGGCAAACAATTTATGCATTTTTTCTATTTTCGAACGATACCGGCCGCCCGAATGTGGGGACGGACAAGGCGAAATCTTTGCCGGCGAATAAACGTTGCACATTTTATTTTTTTTCAATTCCGAGCCAACAGAATAGAAAAAAGGGGATATTTTCGAAAAAAAAAAAAAAATTATGCAAATTTTGAAATAAAACTACGAAGAATCGTCGAAAAGAAAATCTGCGTAAATTTTCGCAAAATCAATCGAAACTTTTCAAGAGAAAATAAAAGCAAAACAAAAAAAATGACAGTTTCTTTTCTCAAAATCATAAAATTACTAGCTGTTTCTATTGATGTGTAAATATGCATAGATGTTCGCTCTGCGGGGGTTTATTCGGGAATTGTCCGTCAGTGGTCTAAAATCACATACACATGTACATATTTATGTGACGTCAGTGAGTGAATATGGCAGTACTCATTTTGTTATTTTTTTTTTTAATCTTATAAGGAATATTCAGTATGGCGCAAAACGAAAAGAAAAAGAAAAGGTAATTAATTGGAATGACATGCGTTGCAATAACAATTAACGCTTTTCGGTGGCGAACAAATGCGAGCTTTGAGGGGGGAGGGGGGAGGAGGCGGAATCGACACGGGATTAAAACATTAACAGGTTGGCAATTAATTACCCCGCGTGTTTGTGCGCTTATGTTTCGGAGGTGCAATTGATCAACCGACTGAACCCACCACCTACCTATACACATCCGACACAGGCAAAACACAAAACCATTATAAATTCTCTGCGATTTTGCCAGCCACCCGCGTTTGATTATCGTTAATTAATTAATTAAACGCGCGTCGCCCGTCGAATCGAGTCGATTTTGTTTTGGACGGGCGGCGGCGCGCAACAATGCAAAGGGGGGATCAATTCGCGCGCGCTCGTAGTGCAAGAAGACAAAGAGAAACATTTGAATCACGCCAATCAAATTGAGCAAAATTTGAATGTTAAACGATGTAATCGAGCGGGCTCCGACAAGTGCGATCTGTCCACGATCCGATGGAATCTGTGTTCATCGACAGTCTTTAATCATTTATTACAATTAAATATAACAAATTGCATAAAAAAGTGCAAAATGTTAAAGGAAGTACCAAAACTTTGCGAAATGTAAATGTAATTAATTTTTTAAAACGGCGCAAATCGTGTGAGAAACGGACTATTTTAGATAACATCAGACGAAGATTTTGCCATAGAGATAATGTTTTATACTGCAATAATCGGGCAGGCCACAATAGACAAAACTACTGAATCAAAAATTATTTAAAAGACAAATAGTAAAGGCATATCCGATAGCAAATTATGAAAGTAATGCAGAACGCAAGGCACGGAAAAAACTCGGATGGATAACCGTCGAGTGTTACCATTTGCAATTGACGAGCAATTCATTCCACTCCAGTTATCCAAGACAAATTTGTAAAGAACAAGCCCTTGATACACATTATACACAGTAAAAGGGCTCAATAAATACAATTATTATGAATTTTTAAATCCCAACCAAAAATAATCTGGGAATTTTACCGTGGACCCTTTGTACCTTTTTCGACAGTTTTGGAGTGTACGCTGCAAATTCAGAAAAAATATTGATTATTGACGTGTAAAAATCTATGCGACCGGAGTTTATTTAGGAATTGACCGTCACGCGGTGACGTTAGCGTCACAGTCACCTGTGACGTCAGCGTGAGTGTAAGGGCTGGCGTCACATACAAATGTACATAATTATGTGACGTCAGTGTGCGCGCGACGCTATTGTATGCATGTGATTGATAGAATGAGTTTGAGTGAGTGAGTAAAACGTAAAACATAAACCCTGTAAAATTATTTTTGGCGGGAATTTAAATATCCTTCAATCACCGTTGATACCCCTGTACAACCACTACTAAGTACAAATTTAGAAGAAAAAAAAACTAAATTAAGCCTATTATGAAAGCTACGCGGCGACAAGATCAATCAATTCAACACCGATAAATTGTATATTCGGGCCGTTTGAATATTAATTAATTAATCGTCGGTTGGTTATTTCACCCCGTTTTGTTCCGGCCGTTTTCGCGAGGGTCGGACAAAATCGCGACGTGCAAAGAGAAGTAAAACAAACGCGAAACTGTTTTTATTGATTGCGCTTTCTAGACGCACGGTGGTAGTTGGTCGGTCGGTTGTCGGAGAGTCGAGTCGGGAGAGAAGAGAGGACTTTATATTCACCGCGTTATTCGCCGTATGCCTCCCGTTATCGATTCCCTCGCGTTCGTTCTCTCCTCCGGAGTCATTTACCACATTAATTTATTGCCGTTTGTTACGTCCTGCCCCCCGCCGCATTTGCTTTTGCCACACAATTTTAAATAATCGATAAGGAGAATAGCACGTTTGTCGTTAATATTCGTTTTATTATAAATTTTAATCGAACCAACCAACAGCAAGCAAATGAAAAGTTTGACTGAATTTTTGCAAGTTGGTCGTTGGCCTGGTATGTTTGTCTTGGAAACCAATCAACAACATTTATTATAAACATAAGAAAGGTTCCCTAACTAAATGACACACACACACAAGTGATTACTATCAATATAAATTCGTTTGTTTTCCATATTAACATTTAATATTATTATTAATAAAATGTTGAAAGAAAGTTTATCACCTTATTATATATATTTTGCCATTCAAGCAAATAATAGTCTAGTTCGTAGCGGGTGGCCGATCATCGCAACAAGTCTGATTCGTTTGAAGTGATCCAATTATCGGCAATTAAAATTACATTTATTTCTTTCCGAATGACCGGCGACCCCGGGAACGCTGCGCGCATTTTATTATTATAAACACTCCTCGCTCCGGCGACTTTTATTGTGTATTATTACCGGCAAAGTGATTTCGGAGTCATCAACGATTTTATCCAAGCCGACCTGCTCCGACCGTTTTTAGTGGGTGCTTAAAACAGTAAGAGAGGATTACGACTTCCTATCGGTACGAAATCATTTTCCTTGCCCCGTCCCCACTCGACTCCGCAACAGGAACGGAATGAAGTTATAGGAGCAAAGCCTTGGCGGCTTTTGGTCGATTTTGTTCGATTCGCGTTTACAGTCAAAACTAACGAATTGCTTGCTAATTTACAAAAATAAAACCCATTCAAATCGGCGATTTTAACGTCGGTAGAATAGCGATT
>JARJEC010075096.1:0-13781 GCA_030264575.1 Tachinus sp. AB-2021 | reverse complement strand
TTGAAATACCTATTAATTATCTCTCAAATTAAAATGAAATACTTAATAGTAGATTTTTTATATATTTTTAATTTGGTTGCAATCAAAATCATAATTGAGCCATCAACTTTGTATTTTTTTAAAGAATTTGTTTTAAAAGTTTTAATTAAATCTTATGATTTCAATTTCATTTTTATAATAATAAAGGTTATTAGTTTTTCAAAAACCTTTAAAATTCACCAAGTATATGATTTCATTAAAAAATTATACATTTTTTTAAGATTTACATAATTTTCAATTGAACGTCTTATATTTCTAAAATCAATATTTGAAGGACGAATTCCATTCTAACAAAAACGGAAGCTTTCACAAAGGTTGTGTCCATTTACAAAATTAATGAATTAAGAACTCCGACTATTCAAAATAACAAAATTTTAAGAATATTGTAAATAACAATTATTTACAATTTAATGCATTAAATGGAGCCTAAGCTGAAATTAGAATTACTTTATCCAAAGGTTATGGGTTCGATCCCCATCCGATGTGAATTTTTATAAACGTTTATTTCAAATGGAGTAATGGCTTAGTAATTATTTAATAATTATAATATTTTAATTTCAACAAATTTTTACTCAATTTGACTCTTATATATTGACTACTACTAAATAGGTTTTGCCATTGGAACTCCCCCGTGTATGTTGTAATGTCAGGGTAGATTCGGGAGTTCAGTCCAATAGACCGATTACCACGATATTTGACAACCAAGCAGCATTACAGGCTGTAAGATTGACTTTATGAAAATCTAAGAGGCATAGGTTGGAACCTTAAGGAAGACCAGTATCAAAAAATGTAAAAACTGGGACATTTATTGGATGAGGCTTCACTTTCGGTATTCTGCATGAGACCATCAAAGATATAATTTGACGCAAATTTCTACTCAACACAACTTGTGGAAAAGCTGTTGGGGACTTCGCTGAAGAATCGCTGTAGATTATTTCTGCACAGAACTAAATAAAATACTTAAAAGGATGCATCTTTGAGTCAAATCAAATTACGAATCTTACAGGATTGATTTCCTGACACTGTGGTCGTAACAAGCGTGTACATATATTGGGTACACAAGAAAATCTTGATGCTTGGAGGACGAAGAAACAATATCTATTGCAAATTGCAATCATGGAACATGCAGAGCATGTCCACTTTGACAAGCATATATTTACCCAAGAGATGCCGTTGGCATAAACTATTGATCTTCAAAGAAGAGGTAGAACTGCTAAATGTGTAATACGTCAGAGGTGCATAATAGAACGACGGCTTGATAAACCACATTATGGGAAAAATACAAATGTTTTCTAATTATTTACCGGATTTGTTGCGTTTTTCTATACAAATTGAACAATAATGCGAGTAATTTGCACATTTCTTTTAGAGGAATAAAAAATAAATGATCAATTTTGTATCTAATCTGCCAATCGTATAATCAGTGGAAATAATAATGGCTAAGATTTATTGATTCAATTATCAATAAAGCTGTTTTAGGAGACGATTTTTATGATTGGATGCTAATGCAGTTTAAATTAATACCTACTATTTTTCTAATTTCTAAGATTCTCTACGCAGTTTTTATTTGTTGTCAAGAAATTTCAAACGTTTATTGATTCGAGCATTCTTTGACGTTGAAAATGGTTTCTATTTTGTCACAATTATATTTCAAAATGTCGGCTTTAATTCCGAAACGAGTAGTCCAACACACAGAACTTTAAGGCGCCTTTTGAAAAAGGCTAAAATTTTGATGTGTTTTTTAAGTACAAGTTGGAATTGGATGTTATTTCCAAAGGCAAATGATCTCACGACGGTTGCTTAGTAGAAACAGAACAAAGTTACCGATACGCTCAAAAACTCAAAATTAATTTTTATGCTGTTTTTAGAAATATCAAAAATTGTGTGTAGTTGTAGTTATTACTTTTGGAACTCTTCTAGACCAAGTACACATAAAAAATGATTTGTTTTTATTTATAAAAAGTTCTTCGAAAAATCGATGTTGACCATCAATCAAAATGTGCTTTTTACGTTTTTTTAAGACTTTTGCCGGTTGGCAAAATCAAAAATTCTTGCTTTTTAATAAGAAAAATACATTTTTAAATGGTATGATATTTCTTGGATTGTAGCGGGAAACTGACACGCATGTGGTATGTCAAAAGATGATGGCTTTAAAATAAAAACTGACGTGTTTTGGGGGTTTCAAACATTTTGATTAGTTTGTATTAATTGTTATTATAAAGACCTTTCAAATGATTTGTCGCATAGTGGGTTGTCCTATTAAAAAAAAATGTAATGCTGTTTGTTGAAGGTAAGGGAAAATTGGTACATATATCATTGGTATGTCAAAAGATGACCCCCTAAAAAATTAATGTGTTTTCGAAAATTGCTGTGACTTTCTAGGATTAATACTTTTTGAAAGAAAACACCCTGTGCATTTTATGTAATTGTTCTTGTAGTTTATTTATTTAAAGTTGATATAATCATTCGACACCAAAAGTTTAACACTGTGCCTAATCACTACGGCTGAAATATGTATGTTATTCGATGCAACATACTAGTACTACACAGAAAATACGTAAAATTACTTCCGAACCTTAAATATAGTAATACGAATAAATGATGTTTTCGACCTTCCAACGGTTCATTTAGCTGAAAACCATTATTAGAAAATAATTACACCGCACATTTTAATTTTCTAGAAAAAATACCGCTATCGGAATTCATTGACTCGAAGAAATACTAACTGACCATGACAAATAAAACTAACATGTGACAAAAAGTGATTTATTAAAACAATTCCTAATGGTTCTCACGCAAATTTTCACATAGCAAAGGTACATTATTAGAAAACCTTGTAGATTATAAATAGCAATTGCACGAATACAAATTTTTATTTTCCATAATATAACGAGGCCAGATTGCAATCGGGCCGCTTGCTTTTTTGAGTGCAAAACAAACAATATGTTATAATTATTAATATGCGCAATATTGGGTCAAGTTATTGAGTTATTTAATTTCGTACGAAAGTTTTATTATTTATCGCGTTTGTTCAGCTTAGTTCAAAGTAATAATTTCAAACTTGAACTTTCTCAATGATATAAAGTGCTCTTGAAACGATTCGCCTCATTAAATATATACATACCAGATATAAATGCTTCAATGTGTTGTTAATTTGGAAATTTACCATGTCCTTATAATAGATAATAAAAATAGAAATTTTTTATTGTTTGTTTTTAATTAAATCACTAAAGGACAATGTCGTCATTAAATGCAGCCATAATAGTTCAACAAACCTACGCGACACAATTATTTTTAGCATCGTTAAGACAACTACTGTAATTCAGAATACGGTCTGGTCTGGTTGCTACAATTTTATGCACATATTAAAGATTTTGTCGCATCTATTATGAATACGTGCGTGGAAAACTGTAACTGAATTTAAGTGAGGCGGTGTCATTTGCATTTTATGGTAATTTTAAGCTGAATTTACATATATACACGTATTTAATGTTAAGATTTGTGATTTTATTTAGATACAAATTATACCCACACAAATCAATTATAAATGCAAATCGATTCTTCCATTTTTATTTATGTGCCAGATAAAATAAACTAGTTCTATTTATTTTGCCTTAAATTTCTATCTTTGTTGAAATTATAACATTATTTTAATAATAATGGAGATTTTTCAATATAGATTTTACTTATATTTGAAAACTAAAATGTGTTCAGCTGAAACAGATTAGTTATTAGTTCAGAAACACAAAATATGTTTTTTTCGTAGTTTTATGTTATAAATTTATTTTTTGCTGTTTTCTGTATAATCTGCAATTTCTTGTAGAAGTTCTGTCAGAAATTGCAATTTACATTACGTTGTTTTAACATCAACCTCAATTGGTAGCAATTTTAATGAATTTTCTCTCATAAATTACAATTTTTAGTGAGATTTTATTTGTGAATTTCCCAAATTAAACTCCAATATCATTGAATGGTGGTTTTTTCTGTAAAATATGATGATGACCAGGCAATTGGTTGAAACTAGTCACGGTCTTATAAATTATACGGGATACGGGATAAGTTGTTTTATTTATAAACTTAAGAAAGGTTCCTCAACTACATGACACAAGTGATTACTATTAATATAGAAAACAAACGTTTTTGTTGTCTATATTAATGTTCTATTTATTTTATATATTTTTGTAATTACATACTATGAAAACTGAATCTTAATGTATCTCACTATATTTTGAGATTAATTATTAATAAAGCTTTTAAAAGTAGAAAGCAAATAAAAGTTTAACCCTGAATTAAATTTATGTTACTGTTTCATTAACTTAATTATATTATAAATAATAAAAATATAACTTTCCTAATTACTTCGGTATGCTACTAATTTTATAAAAGTTTTTAATTGAACGCATAAATTATTATAAAAGTGGACTGTGTTTATTTTCGTAGTTCTGAAAGATGTAAAGTGAAATGCATACCTTTCATATTCTAATTAAATCCTAAAATAAATAGGTCTTGTAGGAAGACAGTTTAATTAGTAGGATCAATATACTGGACATAAAAATTCCATTAGCTGATCAATTCAAACTGACGCACGCAAATGTGGGTGTTTAAGTAGTTAATGACAATGAAATCCTGCTGGGAGGAAATTAAATTTTCTAGTGATTTTTTTTTTGTTAGGTTTTCTTTGTAATATTCTAATTTAATTTAATTTAAGTAACAATTAATTTGTCTGAGAATGGGTTTGAAGTTATTATTACTAAAACATTTGTATTATATCGTATCATTGTGAGGGTGGAGTTGTAATGACATCTGTAGAAATCATTTATTCGCAGAAATAGAAACACAAACGTGTAATATATGTTTCTAATATAAAATAATACTTGTGTGCGTTATATTATGTATTGGGGGAGTATCAAAAGGAATATTGGAATATTTTATTACTATTCTATTGATATTTTAAGTCTATTGAATTTCAAATTCAATATTTATTTCTAAGGTCATATTGAACATATATTTTTTAAAATATTTATTATATAACTTTTTTTCTTTTTTTTTTCAAAACTTTAAAAAGAACCAATACAAATCAAATATTTATAGGAAACATTTGTTAAATAAAAAACTTTTAAACTTTTTCTATGATTTGTTATGAAAAAAAAAATATTTTGTTAGATTTTCATGTTTTTGTATATTTATAGACAGCATCAGTCATGAGTCATGACCAAATGTTTTTTTCTTTGAAACATTCAAAAGCTAAATACTAAATTAAAAAATAACAACACACTTTTAAGCTTTTATTTTAAATTAATTTAGTTGACTTCCACTGTACTTACTATGAAAGTGACGTGATGGGGTTAAATAGACCGCAGATTTGGATTCAGCGACCTCAAAAACATATTAGAAATAGGCTGACCTCCAGAACTGAACAGCGTTTTTAGTGTGGCAGTGTAATTAACCTACTGTTACAAGTTTGACTAACTTTATGGTAGATCAAATTACAATGATTAATAAGCCTTTTTAATCTTATTTATCGGGCAAGAATGGATACATTGATGTTTTTAACTTATTTTTTAAGCAAAACTCTCTCATTTTAATCAAGCTTGTTTTATTAATAACTATGTATTTAAAAAAAAGTGGTTTTAAAACAATTTGTAAATTTTTACCGTTTACCATTTCGTAAAATTTTATACATTTTTTTTTTATTCTGTGATATTTTATTACATTTATATGTTTTTTTTTAATTCGTGGTATTTTAATAATTCTGTAATATTTGGAGATATTTCAACTCAATTTATAAAAATATTTGAATACTCATTATCTTTATAGGAAAATCTTTAATAAACCATTTGTGACTAACTTCTGTTTTGTGATGTTTTTTAACTTTCAGTAGTTGCTATTTATTTGAGATTTGGTTAACACGGCATGTGTAAAGTTTTATTTTATAGTTATAGTGACCAATAAAAATACCATTTAATCCGGATTAGTAAACAATTCGGATTACTGGAGCTATAATAAAATTAATCTTAATGGAAATTGTGGATCTACCTACATTAAATTTTTTTGGGAGTACATTTCATATTTTGTGTTACCGTTTTGGTGTCATGTTGAATACAACTTCAAAAACTAAGGAATTTTTTGTTATGTATATGGTTTTTGCGATTCGGATTAGGGAAACCGTATTCGGTCTGAATTAAATGGTGCAATATGTAAAATATACATTTTACTACGAGAACATCTGGATTAGGACTATTCGGATTGGCAGAGTTTTGCTGTCGTTAATTTAGAGATTCTCAAATACGAAAGATTTGATTTAGTTATCAATTGTAATTGCCAAATAGCAAATATTTGCTATCTGGAGCTTGGTAATGTTGCTCTCATCTTTACATGAAATACATTAATTGAAATAATAATTTTATAATATTTCTTCAAATTCTTATTTATATTCGTATCTCCAATTTATATATTGCTGAAACATCATTCAACGGATTCACATCTATAATAGCAATTTTATAGTGCAATAGACTATTTATTTAAGTTATGGGATGCTGTCTAAGATATTTCAAAACAAATAACGGCAGCTGCGACATGAATGACGCTTTATGAAACTGATTACGTGTACCGTGTAATGGTAAAAATGCTAACAGCAATAACATGAATTATATAATAAACAAGTATGTAATGATGAGGAGATAGATAACCGAAGATTCACATAACCGATTCAGTTGGAAATATGTTAGTAAATAAATATATCTTGCTCAATGCGCTTCAATTAGCAACATTCACATAATGGTACTACAAGGATTATATTAAATGTTTCACGGTTCGTTGAATATAGCCTTTTTGTAAATAGCTTTATTAATTAATAATATAATATTCTCTCACATTTTAATTAAGGTTGAACCTTCAAAAAAATTTTAAAAGAATGGCAATAATAATATTAATATTTAATGAATGTCGACGCCCAGACAAATTATCCTCTTAATTTTAACTTTATAATTAAGTCGATCAAAAATATTTTTCAACATTTACGAAAATATTTTATTAAAGGAAACCCTAAATAATAAATTTAGATATCTTCATCAAGCTAACGTCACTGTGGTTAACCCTTGTATTACTTACTCATTTATAAAATTTGTAAACACAATAGAAATTAAGTAGAAGCAGTCTATTCTAAGCTCAATGCAAATAAATTTTATTCCGAACTGTTTTTGGTATTATTTTTAATTTATTGCATGTATATAACACATGCTTCGTGATTTATAATTGCAGATACAATTAATATTATTACTATAATTATCTACATTGCTAATTTGTGTTTTGCTTTTATTTGGGTCAAATTTAATCAAATATTGAGCAAAATCAATTGCATCAATAACAACTATACAAAATATTCAATATTCGATTATACAAAATATTGTTATTAAAATTTTATCAACTCGAGTTCACTGACTTTCTATATATTGATTTTAATAGCTTATTGTAATGTTGACAGGCTTAGTATTGATTGAATTGAATATTGAATAAGTAATTTAAGTTTTTAAATCTTAAGCTGTATAATTTATTTGTTGTATTTATAATATAGTTTAAAAATGGAAAAAGTGTATCATATTACTTTTATATAAATAACATTTTGTGAAAAGATAAAAATACAATAATATAATCGAAAACATATGAAAGCGTAGGTGTAGCTTTTTACAAGATGTGATATAAATAGTAGATATTGGACAGGATGTGTCCTTACATTATTTTAGTTATTATGAAATTTTGAAGTTTTATAAAATTAATATATTGTGTTATGTTATATGTTTTTTTAATTAGGAATAAGCGAATAATTTTATACCTTTTTGAAATAAATTTTAAAAAAATAATTTTTGAACACCAATATTGGCTTATTAACTATAAGTTTTTTTTATTACAAAAATTTTAATCCGATTGCATTTTAATAAACATTTAAACGGATTTTCTTTTTTTTTGTTTACCAAATTTTTGTATTTTATAAAAACATATCATCCATACCAAACTCAATAAGATCCTCAAATAATATTGTGAATGGTTCTACAGTGAATGCAAAATGATGGCTAAAAACAAAAAGAAAAGCAGTGTATGTGCACTACGAAAAGATATTTACAAAAACATAAATAGGTACCAAATTTAAAAGTTTTAAAATTTGGTACCTATTTATGTTTTTGTAATCACATTGTACAAGTAAATTATGCTACGGAAACTACAGTGGCACAGCAGTAATGGATATAGCTTACACGATATTGGCGAAATATATTAGGTTAGATTGAAAGAGAACTAGGAGAATATTAAGCCAGTTTTAGATAGAACAGAACAGTATAGCTATGTATACAAATAGGTATTCAACATACGTTTTTATGGATCAGGTCAAAATAAATTGCAAATTAAGAGGCTAATATCCGAGAAACCAGTTATTCTTGTCAAGATGAAGTATAGAAAATAGAGTATCCATTAAGGGATATATGTCAAACTTGTTTACAATGTAAAAGAGGGGTCAAGCAGTGAGATTCTATCTCAACTGTATTAATTAATCTAGTGCTAGATGCAATAGTGAAACGAAGAATAAGTGTAGAGCAATTTACAATTACTAACACAAACTCTTATTATATGAAACGAAATAGTTCTTTTCGTTAAAAGAGTTAAACAAAATACGAAGAAGGCTTGAAAAGGATGCAAAGATAAAATATATGTTATTGGGTGAAACAAGGAATGAAAGAGGAGTCTGAAGCGAAAAGTAACAGGAGAAAAAGAGTAACTTTTTGAGAAAGTAAAAGATTTACACACTTATAGGTACTAATAAATGAGAGTTCCAAGATATAAATGCAAGAATCGTAAAAGGAAATAGAAAATATGAAATGATAAAGAACCCCATAAAATCAAATTGCACTGCAAGGAACCTAAAGCAGAGACTAAAGAAAACAGTCACCAGGCCGACAGTAACTAACGAAAAAAAGGCCGACGAAAAAGATGTGCAGGTGGGATGAAAAAATACTAAGAAGAATTAATATGACCAGAGCAGATGCAGGATGGAAACAGAAAACAAAAACCGAACTCAAGATACTTTATTTGGAGTCAACTGTAACGGCATATATTTAATCTTTCAAAATAAGATGGTCAGCAGATATCGAAATACTACCTCCTCGAAGGATGACAAGCTAGTGCTTTAAAAACACCCTATAGAAATCTAAAGATGAAGACATGAAAATAATCAGTATCTAGGAATGGAAAGAAAGAATACAGCCCGATGTCTTTACGGCCTCTATAGCATATTGTTATTATCATCTGCCAAAGTTTGTCATACAGCTTTACTTTAAAACTCAAACAATGAAAATCAAAACTAAAAAAGAAATTTCGAAAAGAGTTTTATTTTCTTTTGTAATATTTGACTACATTATTTACTTCCAAGTATGTTTTATAATAAATCAAGAACTATGAAAAGGGAATTTTTTCAAAATGTGTCGCCCGTGAGCGTATTTTTTTGCTTTTTTCTTGTTTTGTGAAATTAAAATTGAGGAATAAAATCAAAAATAAACAACATAATTCAAAACGCTAAAATTAAAAATCATGGTTTTTTATTTTTCTTAATTATTCTTTTATTCTTTTAAAATTTTTAGAAAACTGCAACATCCAAACGAATGATTTTTTTCCATTTGAAAGATACACATACGGATCATTTTGGTTTTTTAATTGTTTCTACAAAAATTGTGGAACGGCAGCTTTTGAACATTGCGGATTACTTCACGGCAATATCCAAGACATTTCGAGTGATTCCTCCTCATCTCTTCAATTAATCACCTGTGACTCCAAAAATTGGTTTCACCTTTTTTCTGTAGAAAAGCTTACTTATGGGCCTTCTACACGTACATACTTTATTTAAGCCTTGCCTGCACCAGTTTATATACTGCTTGTGTGTGTGTGGACGAGACGTCTTATAAGCGCGGCTTGTGGACTGTTGAAAAGATCGCGCAAACTAGGATTGCAAGGCATTCCTAGTTTCATATGGATAGTGCTGGAACCGGCCTACAGTCTAGTGAGTTGTGAGCAGTATTGCTAGGACTGAGGATTTTTTCTTATTTCTCAGATTTTTGTCATTTTATCCTCATTATTTACAAATAAATAATTAACGGCTATCCATATTTATTATATAATGTAAGTATTAATACAATCTATTAACCAACAACGCTTTATTGCCCAAAATTATATATAGCATTTTTTAGAATATTGATTAAACCCATTTGATTGAACAATCAAAAATTTAACAAAAGTAATAAACACGTTATTGAGGTTGGAACAATCTGGGCCGCAGTATTGTGTGTACAATTTTTGTCACGATCATCGAGGGTGTATCTATAAGAATAAATTTTAATTTACTGCAAAAAAATGTATTTGCAAATTGGGCGATTTGTGCGATCTATTGGTGTTTTTGCACCATGTAAGAAGAACGTTCGTGCGTGCGAAAAGGATGGGACTGGACTGTAGTTTTGCGCATGCATATAACTGAATCGTGTGGACAAGGCACTCTATACCGTATAATATGCGCAAACTATACCGTGCAGTTAGGGCGCTGTTGTGGAAGGCCCATTTAGAGTGTCCAAACCCTTGAAGTGCTGCAGCATTGCTACTTGGTTTTTTTGGTCATATATTAATGATTTTGTTTAATTATAAATAATATTTACTAGTTAATGAAGATTTATTTTAATATTCAATTTTAATTGGTTGCATTATGATATAATGCGTGCGATGACCTAGAAACTAAAAAATATGCAGATGCTGAGCCTATAATTATGATGAAATATACAAGCATCCAACATATTTTAGTATAAAATATTAATTAAGTATAAATATAATCAATTCTCAATCGTATAATTAAATATATTGCTGGCAGTATAAATCTCATTAAGCACAACGCCAGAACAAATCTATATAATTCACACACATCCACATGCACGAGCACGTTAGTCTAAAGGGAATATTGCGTGATATTTTATTCCATTAACCCAAAGAATAATTGAGGTTTGAGGGACATAACGACTAATTCGTGATTGCCTACAAATTTGATAGAAGTTTTGGAACATTCGAATGAGTTTGGTTCCCAGGAATTAGAAGAAAAAAATAAGCATTAGCGCACATTACTGTACTCTTTACAAAGTAATAAACATAACAATTAAACTACAATTGAACTAGAAATAGCGGTAACGCTAAAACTGTTATTGCAGTCGCAAATAGTTACAAATCAATAAGTTTACTGATTGAATACCTATCTGTTCAATCACATGGAACGTGATAATTAATTCGAATTCCACCGGCATGTATCTATTTGTCATGATTCAATGTGATTAATTAAATGTGCAATTGTGATGATACTACAGGCTTATTGCGGATAAATAAGACTACATCTTTCTGGAAGTATTAATTAGAATTATGTGAATATTCTAATGAAGCTCATTACAACGCGCAACACAGATTTTTAGTCGCAACCTAGCGGTTAATTCAGGTAAAATTTAAATTAATTTTCTATTTATATTGTGAGAATACTGTAAAATAGCGGTTACTATATTCAAATTTGTTCATGTTTGCATGAAACTAGAAAAAATGTAATTATATTTTGTAAGGATGAGAAGTGTAGTTACGGCAAATTTAAATTTGCGATTCCGCGTAAGCAGTTATTTCACATTTAAATGAAGATAATTTACTCATCTGTATTTCTAATTGCACAATTAAGTGCAATTTTGAATGGCAGTAATAGAATCTTTTTTATGGAAAAATATATAACTGTAACGTAATTATATTCACTGCTTTTAACTAAGGTAGTACGTTTTCCGCTAGATTACAATATCCATGAACGAGTATCATTGAGAATTCTGTAGTGTGAAGTAATTACGCCCAAGTACACTGCATAGTAATGCATGTCCATCCAATCGTAAACCTTAGGCTTGCCAGTTGCTATTATAACAATAGATATTCAGAATCCATTCTTAAACTTTAATACTACAACCATATGTTTGCATTAATATTGTCTGCATTGTAATACGACACCTATGCGATATGTGATTAATATACATTCATAATTAAATGACTTACGAATTCCGCAGGATACTTTTATTTCTGTGCCATATAAATCGTAAATGGAAATATATCGCAGAAACAATCGTGATTCTATCTGTGTCACGTGATTCAATTGCAGATGTAATTAAAATGGTATAATCAAACGTGTATTACTGCATATTGCAATAGCAGTGGCGTAGCTATTAACCATGAATTGGAACAATATTATTTTTCATTCATCATAGTTGACAGCGTTTAACATGCTCATGACCCCGTTTTTATTTATTTTTTATTGTCCGTGTACTGTTCAATAAAAGTACCGTGTTGTGTTATATCCTGCATAATTATGATAAGTGAAGCATTCTCTTGATAATCATAAATTACTTTATTGTATTTGTCAATTTTTAATAGTGGAATTGTTGAGGGGTCATAGGATAATTGAACGGATGAAATGAAAATGTTGTTAAAATACAATTGAATAATCCATTTTAATTGACTCTGTCCATTTTAAAATTAATATTGTTTGTTTGATTCAATAATTTACATACATAAATTGAAATTTTATTTTTTAAAGAAAATTTTTGTTTGTCATTTTTTTTAATTTTGAAATGGGTTCATTTATACATTGCTTGTATGTATCATATAATCTGAATTGAAAAAAGTAAAACATTTTTAACATAGCTTTGTTTTAAAATACAGCACTTATCTAATCGTTGATATTATTTATAAATTAGTTACCTTTACAATGTTTAGTTGTTTGTTTACGAAGTGATTAATAATACTCTAGATCAAAGGGAATATTCTCAGCTGCACAAAAACATAATGTAATTCATTATGAGCTCACGTAGGAAACAAGTGTGTCTCCGATGTGTAATAATTTACTCAATCAATTACTGCTAACGTGTTCGTTTAAATTGAAGTGCGTATAATATTCTGTAAAGCAGAAGAATTATTTCCGACTTCTTTGGGGAAATGCTAAAAGCTATTATATTATTTATAGACTCTGTATTTGTGGAATCAGTATGGAATTGCATTTCAAATATCCACTTGAGATTGCCACGTTTCTATTTTGTCGTCGGCTGTTATCCTATTTAAATTTATTTCTCATTTTTAAGTAAATCTCTTTATCGTGAGTATAAATTGTGCAATATAATTCAATACTAAGCGTGTGGCGAGTAACCTACTTACTATTAAACCAATTGATAAAGATTTTGCTGAATACTCGACTAAATTTTTCTGTTCACACACATTTAGGTACTAAGCTACTCGACACTCCACTACTACTTCTTACCCTAGTCTAAGGTGTGGTTCAAATGTATAGTTCACTATTTTCATCGTAATCTTTTATTATATTTTTTTTCTTTTTTAAATCATTAAAGATTATTACTGAAGGTTTTCTCATTTTCGATATTTATAAAACAATAGTTTTCCCAATTTTATAATATATTAATAAACAATGGCTAGTTAAAAACAATTAAATCATTTGCAATTTCTAAAAATTTGGTGTGGTGACTGCTGGTCCAGGGTTCCGGGTTTAAATTACTTTGTTTTTCAGGTTAAGTAAAATCGTATTGGGCTTGTCTTTTTCGGATAGGAAAAAACGCTAGGTATTGATGTTACGTGCAATTTAATTAACCCAATATTTCAGGTTGGAATTTCTCAATTAACGTTAAAATTGCCAGATA
>JARJEC010075093.1:0-16132 GCA_030264575.1 Tachinus sp. AB-2021 | reverse complement strand
TTTTTAGAAAAATGTAGCTTAAATGTGAAATATTATTATTTTGCTTAAAACAAAAACATATATTCCTCTTGCTTTGCAAATTAGTGAAATAATGTATAATATTGCTATTTAGATTTAGTTTGTTCAAAATAGCAATAATTCAGCTAATGCGATAACTAAGTGTATTAGGTGTATTAGGTGTATTAGACCAGTTGATATACTATCATTTATTATCACTAAGACCATTATGTTTATATTTTTTCGGTCTTCTATAGTAATTTAAAAAAATTATAATCAATTACATTGGAAGCTCAAAAACGCTATAGTGGTATTAAATTTGTGTTGACTAATACTATGATTCAGTTTTTTAAATTTTTATTACTTATATATAATTTAATTGATATTTTTTTGTTTTTGCTTTAATCCTACAAAATTACAAAGAAATAATATATAATATACTGTTTTGATACACGATATTTATAAAATTTACAATTTTATCTTTCAATTAATAGCCCTATAGTTGCAGTTTTTTAACTTTATAGTCGCTATTAATCTAAATAAGAAAGAGCAAGAAGTGCGTCTAAAATTATTTTGTTCGTAGTCTCACGACTTACGTTATTAAGAAAACGTTATATTAAAAAAGTAAGTGTACCGCAAGATGAAGAAGCAAGAAAATTAAGTGCAACTTTAAAATCCTTTATATAAATTAAATGTTCCATGACTGGATGTTATTCTAAAAATGCATTTCAAGTAATATTTGTTTAATTTACAACATGATAGAGATGATCGTAGTTGCATTTCGTTTGTAAAGCCAACCGATATTTAAATACCGTTTAATATAACTCTTAATAAATCTCGATATTAATTATAATGATTATTACAAAAAAAAATATTCAAATTCAACCCAACTTTAAACCAGCCAGTGAAGCACAGACAATTGTTTTGGTTTTACATACTTATAATGAATAATAAAATAAATGATATTGATGATACATAAATACATATCAAGTAACGCCGCGCCGTTCTCTTTCGGTGTAGTACACAAAGTACATACAATAATAATATATAGTATCTTTATAATTTATTAATTTATTACTTTGACTATGTAATAGTGTTAAGTAAGTATTGTTTGTTCTATAAACATATAAACATTCAACGGTACCTGATCCGTACAAATAATATTTATTTGCTAATGGCGAATCAAATAGGATTAATCAAGCGCGTCCAACAGCTGAATTCGACACAATGGCATCGAGAAAGTATGCCGAACTGTAATTATTTTACACTAAACAAACATGTTTATTATTCCTTTTGCTCAGACGCATGCATAAATTCATTTTATAGCAAATAATTTTGCAACATTCTTCAGTTCTATTTTGTTTAATTGGCTGGCAATTATAAAACTCTCCTTATTTTATTTTTTCACAACTGCAAGTGAAGGTAAATCATTAAATCTATTATAAAATTAACTATAAATCGCTTTAATCGCCACCGCGCGGCGAGATTCCTCTGCGCGGACTACGAATATAAAGGTAATAAATAAAAATTTATTACAGGTTGAAGAGTAAAGATAATAAGCCGGATTGTTAAAACTGTATAGTTATTATACGGCATCGGAGATACATTAATTATCTTTGTAGTTGGAAAATTAAGTATTTTTTGATTTTTTGTATTGTTTAATGCATATGCGTGTTGCGGTTTGATTTAATTGAGTGAATATACGAAAGTGTTTTAAAAGCTGTGAAACACAATGGATCTAGTAATTGACTTTTATTAATATAATTCAGCACAATTTAATTAGCACTTTTACTTAAAAGAAACTTTTTTCATTAAATTTTTAACTAACCAATTAATTTAAGTAAAGTATTAAGATTTTTTGCAAATTTTTGTTAATTAAAAAAAAATTTAAAAGATAACATTGTAAATGCATTTTATTTCTTACGCGCAATATATCTTTTGCAAACAATAGAATTTGCACCAATTATTACTTCTTAACATAATTCGTTCTACAAACACAATTCATTATGCAACGTAATAACAGTTTCCTGTTTATGTTTGACGAAACAATTTGGTTTGCGGGGGCAATTAATAAATTACTAATTATAAACGCCAAGCTCATTCTGCATTTTCACAACTTTGCAACTGTATTTGTCATTTAAATTATTAATATCCGTATTCCGTATCATTCAACAATATTTCCATTAAGCCTTGCAAACTTCACCAGTGAATACCCAGAGAGCAATTAATTCAGCAGGCTCTACAATTTCATTTATGCTACCTTTAATAAAATATGCAATTACGGTGTGCGTAATAATCTTGTATTATATTAAAGGTGATGATTTATGATGAATGTAAAAAAAATGTTTCAGTTTGGAAAATAAATGTAAAATATATATTATTATTTTTGATTATTGATTTAAAAAAAATAGTTTAAGAATAAATATGTAAAAGATTATCATACATAAAAAACATCCCACGTTAATATGGTCATGTTTTATTTTAAAACGCAATTTAAAAATATCAAATGTAGTTGAGTGACCAACTGATTTTTGTCTAACGTAAAATGTCTCTTAATAAAACTGAATATGGAGTATATAAAACACGTTTGATCACGACAATATTATATTATGTGTATTTTCTCAAGTATATTGAAATGCATTATTCACACATATACTGATTTGTCATTAATTTCGGGGATTAACTATTATTCACTGACAGCAATACGTTAATATTATACAGCAATACGTATACCATATCAATTTTTAGTTATATATTAATACGTGAAGAAGAAACTTCATACCCTTTTTTAAGCAATTGCGCGCACGTAGCATTGTGAGATTTGTCATAGTTAAAATTCATTTGGGGAAGGAAAACAGAGTAATGAAATGTATGGGCTGCGTCAGGTAAGGTGAAGTTAGGTTAGTTTAGATTATGTGCTCGCAAAGTTCATACCAAACATTGGTGGTCCTAGATAAGACAAACGAAGAGTACTATGCAGCGCGTTCAAATTCATAGTGTTATACGTAGCTCCGGAATGAAACAATTAAATCAAGTTCGCAACTACAGAGATATCTTGGCAAAGACGCAAAGGCAAGTGGCAATAAAAGTAGATAGAGCCTATAGAAAGACGTACATAATCGGCCTGATGCTACAGATTGTCTCAAACTGGAAATATATAGTACCATGAATCGAATGTTGATAAGAGTGCAGGTTTTGGTGGTTGCGAGTCTCCAACATTGCCATAAAAATGGACCGACATTAGCTTTTCCTCTTCTTACAAAAATTTAGGTTAAGTTACGTCAAGGGCACCCTCTTTGACAAAAACCTCAATAACCTTCAAACTTAAAAATCGAAATTCGACAGTAATGCATTAATTACTGTCAAATTTCGACCACTAGGCGACAACTAGTAATAATTAATTAATAATAGTTTTTTTTTGTGTTATATGCATTGAGCACAACAAGAATATAGATAGCGCATTAGTCTTCTGTCACTTGTAACATTATAAATTAAAAACACACGTTGAACACATTTTTTTAACTGATTTAATTCATTTTTCAAAACTATAAACACAAACTGTTAAACAATTTTTGGTATTCTGTTGATAGGCAATATTATTTCTATGGTTAACACCACCCTCTGATAGGATATGCCTCATCCTCTAAAATGTTGTAGTTGCTACCACATAATTTATGTAGTTCCAAATAAATATCCGCGACTCCAATGTACGCGCATTTTACCATATGTTGTTGTAAATACGCAAATTAAATTAATATAAATAAAAATACTAATATTTAACATTTATATATTTTTATATTAAATATTATATTATAATGTTCTGAACATTTTTAGATTAAACCTATGATATAATCTGACATTATAATTTCGAAAATGACAATTTCCACAAGTTCAGGGTTGCCAACCGTACGGTAACTTTTGCCATGTTGTTTTTATTCAAAATTTTTCAATAAAAAAAAACGCATTAAGATTGTCGTGGACAAAATATAGTATTCTACTCGGAGATAATGGCTATTATTCACTCATATGATTTCTTCATTATTATAAATAATAGCTATCATTATATGGTTGTGGAATAATATACTATTATAAGAGACAAATTAATTATCTTACAGTTTAAATTAACCGAAAATTAAATTAAATTAAAATTTACGTTAATTTGGTGATATTAAAACGTGATCTTGTGACAGCAATGTAAAACGATGTGCATAAATTGCCCATAGGTATTTGTGATTATCTATAACTATTTCAGTTTAAATAAAACAAGATTAAACTAAAAATGAGACACAATTTAATGACAATTAAATGAATCACAAATAATGTTTTGTTTATGTAAATATGTATTGATTCTTCTTTTATCATTTAATGGAATAAAGAAATTATTATTATATATATTATATAAAAAGATAGTGAATATTATACCACCATTTTTAACAAATATGTAAATAAATGATTGATTCTGGATGCTACGAATTTTATTTTGATGTTAATTTATTCGATTTTAAACTTACTGTATTAAAATAGACAAATTAAATAGTATTTTTAATAAAATTATGTTTTCGTAATCTTTCTATTTTAAATTAGCAAATAAAATAATTTTTAATTTATATATGGAGTAAGTACGTACATACCAAGTCACGCTGTTTCCTCTCAGGGTAGGCAGTAACAATTTTGTATAATAGGAATTTTTTTATCCTTTTACTTTTATATGGTCTACCTCTGCTTTTTGATCCAGATACTATTCTATTGTAATTTTGTTTTGTTACTCGATTCTCACTCATTCTTTCAACATGACCAAACCAACGTAATGTACTTTGTTCGTACTCTTTTATTGGTGTTACTATTAAACTACATTCATTCATTCATTATCTCTTAATTACTAACCTTGTCCGTTCGAGTCTTTCCACATACACTTTTTAAGTGCCCTATTAGAACCACATTTACTTTTGTACTGACATACCAATGCTTCGGATCTATACAGCAAAGTAAGTATTGACACATCTTTGCTTTCTTGGGCAATATTTAATTCTTGCAATACACATACTTCCAACTGTTTTCATTACTTTCCGCGATGCATTTAACTCGTCTCTCAACCTTTCCATCGATAGTTTACTAGAGTGTCCAATAAATGAGTAATTAACCATATTCTATCTTTTATACCTGTACTAAGGAGATAAGGCTATGTATCCAAAGAAAAGAAACAATAACATTAAATAATTTATTATAATAGAAAATGTAAGAATACTTTTGGCATGATGGATTAATTACACAACCTCCAATAAAGTTAATACTTTTTTAATTATATAATACTTTTAACCTTTCAGATTTTAATAAGCTACTTTATATGATACATATGTAAACAATTGTTAATTATTGTTATTAATTTATATTAATTTAAATAAATTATAAAGAATCAGGGTTTAACAATGAACATACGAACATTAAAATTTGACTAAAAAACTTTAGATAATGAAGTTTAACTGATTTTATCATAGGATTTAATAATAAAATATATGACGAATATATAACAAATGTAAAATATTAACCAAGCAACGCACACATGCATGTGACATTGGTCTCGCATATCAATCAACTTTCCAATTGAGTGGATAGGATTTAAAGTAATATTTTACTCTCACTTATTATATATATATATATATATATTCAGGTTGACCATGACATTTTTAATAAATACTACATCCACTTGTTATTTTGCACAACATTTTAAATATTACAAAATTGCCATCAGTTTTTAATTACTATAATAAAAGCAACATCCACATTGTAATAAATATGTCAAATTATTAAATAATTTTAACATTACATTAGCTTTTGCACTTTTAAATATAGAATGTGTTAAAACTATACCATTTGTATAAAACAATGAGATATTTAACACAGATAATCCTTGTGTTACATAGCCGTTGAGAAATTCTTATGTTCCACCATTGTGGCTGCATTTTGCGCAACATTTAAAGTAGGTTCTAGTTTATATTTACTTCAACTTAAAAAATAACAATAATTAGAACATATATATATATATATATATATATATATATATATATATAAACTGAACGTGGAATTGTTAATTTTTTAACTGCATTATATTTGGTTTGAATAATAATATAATTTAGCTTTATATATTAATTTTATAAAATACATTTTATATTTTCCTTAAGATATTTAATAAAATTTTCATTAATTTTTATTAAATTTTGAAACAATTATATCTATCCTAACTGCTAAATTGCTTTAAAAGCCACGTTAATTTTAAACTATAAATTACGAATATTTATGATTGAAATTTAAATATGTAGTTATTAAATGAAAATAAATATTTTAAATATTAATAGCAAATTACTGAAGTGTTAGATATTTTAAAGAAAGGTTATTGCTAGATAATAATCTCAGATTAAATTACTTTATCAAATACATTACGGTATATTTTAAAGGATTTTGTATATTGTATCTGATGGGATCAGATAATGCAATATCAATTGCATTAGTATTATATTTGTTGGTAAAGAAATAGCTTTTTCTTGTCATGATTTAATAATTAGTTGTTAAATTGAACTTTACGAAAAAATGAAAATTCCCATGGTTATGATTAATCTTTCTTTATTTTGCAGACAGATAAAATAAAAGATATACAGAATTAATAGAATTGTTGCATCGATGTTGATTCATCATCGTGTTCTCCTTATGTAATATGCTGTGCCTGTAGGGATAGATTCTCAGTTGTATTGCATGCTTGTTCGTATTTATTTTTTGTTTGTTAGTAATCTGTGGGCTTAGTCTTGCGGAAGGGAAAGCAAGCTAAGATGAGCTGGGGGGAACCTACAAACAGATGAATTATCTCTATTTTCTTCCTACATTGTGCATAGCGAATAATTATTTACAAATGCTTGTAAAAAGTTTTAAAATTTATTTATACCAATATGCAGCTTCTTTTTTAGTAAAGACAATCTTATTATAAATACTTAACAATACTTTCAAACGTATTTTCAGCAACTAGTAATTAGTATTATCAATTATTGATGTTATCACATTTAGACGTCCATTTCAGAACATACATTGTTTAGCTCAGCGATTATAATTGATTCTCAAGTCTCTCCGAGTTCCGGTGGTGACAAAAGCTGATGGGATCATAAACAATGAAAATCCATTATTGGCAAATTGCATTCTAGTGTATTTATAGATAATATTGTTTTATATACAAACTTAAAGAAATAATAATATAGTTAAAAATAAAATTATTCTTAAAATAGTAAAGAATAACTTTAATTTGTGCCGCATATTTAATATACCCTGTATAAAATCCCATTATACAGGCTGTTATGAAAGCCCGCCTGGATCAAATATTTTGAGAAATACACATCAGATCGCAAAAATAATTTGTATTCATTTTTAATACGCTATCCAATACTAAATTTGATTTACCACCTCCTCTCCCAGGGGTGAGCTGGGTGTAACTTTTTGATTGCAGATTCGGATTGAACGAAGAAATATAAACAACTTTTGTACTTATCACTTTCTTTGTTACATGATTAGCGTTGTAATTGACAAAACAATGGGCTTTGCTACAGTGGCATCTATCACGCAACGAGAAAAGTGTTAAATACAAAAGTTTCAATTTTTTTTCCGTAAAATCAGAATCTTTATAAAAAATGGGGGTATCTCACCCGGAGTAAGAGGTGGGAGATAGATGACACTGTAAGCAATTCATACCCTTTTTAAACTTAATTTTCTTTTGTAGTTTACAGCGCTTAACAAGAAAAGTATTAAGTACAAAAAGTGTTTATTTTTCTTTATAGAATCTGAATTTGCAAAAACGGAGGATTCTACTTAAGATTTCAAAGTTACCCCCACCTTACTCCTTGGGAGTGGGGTTGAAAAATCGAGTATAGAATTATTGAATAGCTTTCAGGTCGGATTTTCTGGATACCCTCTATACAAACAACCAGTGTTACAATTACAATTTGACGTTTTAAATTAAATGATTAATAAAACTGCTTAAAATCAATTAACTGATTTAACGTTACTACAAACCGGCAGATGTGTTTTGCTCTTTATTTATAAAGATATTTTTTCTAGTTCTTATCTATTATTGGTAAAATGTTAATATGAAGTTTTCCATATTCTTTTTACATTTATGTATGTATGTATATTCACGACCATTGCGTTTTTGTGTTCAAATTGTCAAATTAATTCAAAATAAGAAAAAGTATCTGATTTCATATTAAATTTGATGGTGTCGTTTTTGGAATAACCTCTCAAGTATCACAACAAGTGGCATATTTATGTATATGCACTCGTATAAATTTTATTTGTCTAGCTTACTAAATAAAAGAATAAAATAGCCTATTTTATAACTTGGGTTACCCGGTGTATATACCAAGTCACGCCTTACAAATATTTGATTCATGCATCCCTTATCTGGCATATAACTACATTGCACATCCCATATATTTTTCCTTGTTTATTTTAAAAGTGCCACTCTTTCAATCAATACTTTTCCATACACTTTATCTTGTACTCTCAATAAACTATTCCACCCGCTATCCCATTAAGTCTTGCAATATTGCCATTTTTAATCCCTTTATAGCTCTTCAGTATCAGTTATACTATTTGATACTTTACCATATTGTTTTTTATCTACTACAGAGTTCCTACTACTCTCATACAATTATTTAAAATATTTTTTCCAGCGCTCTATAAGACTGTACTCATTCCGATCACCATCACATTTTCTTCTTTTTTGCTCACTTTACACAAAATATTTTTTTTATATAATTCTGCATTTTTTCTGATTTTTCATCTCTAATTGCTTTCTACTTTCCTTAACTATATCTTAGCATTCCATTTGTTTTCTCTATACACATAATTAAACTTACTTTTTACATCTAATTTTTCTTTGAAGTTGATTTTTATATGCTCTTTTATTTTCATTTACTGCATCTGTTTTCTCTTTATTGAACTATGCATGCAAATATACCTTTTTGACTCGCAAACTAACTAATTTTATCGTCACCATAATTTATTAGCACTTTTTACTTAACTTCTGAATACCTACCTAACTGTATGCAATTATTCAAATTGCTCAATATGACAATTCTTTATAGACTTACTTGCTTTTAAGATTTAATTAAGATTCTGCCAAAAATTTACATTTTCATCATACCGATGCCAATTTAGGTGCGTACCTATAAAATTATCGATAATGCAAGTACATACTACCTTACATACTGCTTAGTTGTAGAGCTTATAATTATGGCTACACTTTAACTACTATTATTTAATTTATTTAATAATTTACACCCGTCCACAACGCCAGACTAGTCTCATTCATAGTAATAAACATAACAAACATAAACATAAACATAAACATAAACAATCGATACGACATAATTTCTTTGATTTTATAAGACAATATAAATATTTTTACAACATCATTTAGCTCAGGTACTATTTCACATTTTTAATTACTCTTTGCGGAAACTACTTATGTTATAATTACATTTGAATTATTTTCTAAGACAAAAAAACAAGTTTTGCTATATTATAAATTCAGTCCCCACTCTATTTTCTTTCATCCGCCCACATTATTATCCGATTCATATTTTATTATTATAGTGCCCTATTTATATTAATAGTTTTACTTCTTTATAGAACATTTTGTCACTTACTCTTTTTGAGAGAATTATAAGTCATACGTGAGATACACAAAATGTTCTTAATAAAATTATATTATTTATATCATAAAATACAGTTAAGCTCCAGTGTTTGATTAAGATTCTTATATTTTTGGGTTTCATCGTCATTTATAAAAAAAATATTTTTCAACTGATTGATTTATAATATTTTTCGTTTAATTATTAATACATGTATAAAACACTATACTTGAACTTGCATTATGGAAATAATAATATTTACATGTAAGATATTATTTTTGTGAAGTTTAAAAAACAATCTTTCTAAATTCAAAATTGATAATTTAGGGCGGCATATTATTTTATAAAAATTTTATTATCTCAAATGTTTATAAAGATAATCTAATTCTGTTTTCAATATCATGGTAACCAAATGTTTATAAGGTGAGCTTATCAAAAAAGAACGGTAAATAAGAAACATAACATTTTTTTGAATTTCTTACACTCAGAATAATGGCATTTTTTTAAATACCTTTTTTGTAAAGGGTAAAAACAATAAGCCTATTTAATATATTTTCCATGTTGCCAGGTGTGCAATAATTTTGTGGTAAATGTATGACAAAATAGAGCGATTTAATTCATTTTTCCTTTTTTCAATTTTATTAATAAACCTAACTTATATTCCATAGGTCTTACTATAAAATTTTACTTGAATCGTTGCGCTAAGCGGATACCCCAGTTTTTATATATAGTAGTAGTAATCGGGTAGCCCAAATAAAATAACAAATGTGCAATTTTGATCCCAACGTTAGCATCTATTGGAGTTATGCGCTCCTTGACAAAAAGTTGCTGCGTGATTAGGGATTTGCCTTCCTTAAAAAGATTTCATTAATTCAATTTTCCATAGGTTGTATGTTTTAATCTAGTAATATAATTTAATTTGACAGTATTTTCCAAACCAAATTGCTTGAAAGTGAATAATATTTATTAATGTTTTTAGCACAAAAATACTGCAAGGAATTCCGGTAACCCACATTCCAAACTTCTTTATTTAATCATGATGACTCCCATCATTGAACCAACAAAAAAGGATTAGACAATATAATTAATCCGATGGGCTACTTTACCGAAAATAAAATAACATGTACCGTATATAATACATTAGAACGTGTGATATGATAAGTGTAATTGAATGCAACAAACTTTAAGCATAATGCAGAATTAACATGTGAATGACGCCGTTTTACTCATTCGAAATAACAATGATTAACAATTTCAAATAGAATAATCTAACTGTTATTGTACACGTTCACTCCACATTCTCACTTGACGGCGGGCAACTGGAGAATAACGATTATTATAATCATCTTAAGCCATAGTCACTGGACCGTTCCATTAATTCCAATACAGTACAAATTCTCATATTAGAAAAGACTTTATGATTTATCTGTAATTATGCAATCAAATAGCCAATGCGCAGAAATAATTAATTGAGCAGAGCAGAGATTTATTGCTGATACTTAACGTTTCATATTGCATATGTGTGTTTATAAGCACCTCCAATGAAGCGGCTTAAAAAACAGTTACCATAATAATGTTGGATGCATTACAAAATGCTATAGATTATTATTTAGAAAACTGTAGCAGCTGAATAACAATTTCATAATTGCTCCATAGTTACCGTTAGTCAAGGTAAATTGTAATCACCGCATCTTCAAAAAAGTAGAAAAATATTTAAATTGTGGTGAGGTTATTATAAACTTCCACTTTATGCTGGTTTAATTTTACCGCTATTTTATAATTGCAATTGTAGTTTCTGCATGCAGAGCATACCACAGTAAGCAATAATTAAATTAATGAGATCTGTTGGTCTGTAATTAGCAAAGGACAACTTATTATCTATAAAATATTTTAATTATAATTGCAAATTAATAAATATATTTGTCACAATAATGGTTCAATAAATTACTATTTGATTATGATTCAAAACAAACAATGATTTTGCAAACAAAATTTATTGTTGTTTAAGAAAACGACGATTTCAATATTTATAATTAAAAAAAATTATAATTAAAAATTAATATAATTGTATTATTTTAATCCATTTTCAACTAAAAACTATCATCCCGTTTTGCTTTGTTTATATTAATCATCAAACAAATCGTGAACGGACTCTTCTTACAAATTCTTTTGCATCTCTTCCTTCTCAAGTTCTCCTAATAGCTTATGACAAACAATAATATTAAACGGTATTTTTTGTGCAGCCGTTTGCCTTTCAGAAGGCTTTACGGAGCAAGACTCGGCAGAGACTTTGCGTGTTACAAATTATTTTAATAAAAACTGTTTTTAAATTAAGGGTGAGTTAAATTTAAGTCTTGTTAAAGCAAAATGTCTATATTTGCTTACTTAATTTAAGATGTTGTCATGGAAAGAGCCAGTAAGAACGGATGCCTGGCATGAATGTTTTTTTATTTATTATTTATTTTTAAATATGAATACAAATAAGGCCATGCGTTTATTGTAACCGAAAGATAAAGCTATAATCAACTATATTTACCTGCAACAAATGTATAAACTACAATTTTTACTCTGAACATTTTGAATAAAGAAAATTGAAAAAACATTAATATACAGAATTGGTTTTTAATGTTTTGTAAAGGAATTTGTTAATTTAAACTGTTTTTAGGGCCTACGAAATAAACATTATTATTATTAAATAAATCTATCTCAATTCCACTCACCGATTTTATATTTTCTCTCTTTTTTTTGACTCAACAAATGCATTATGAGTTTGAGACAAAAGAGAGAGAGAAGATGCAAATTCAATAACTGAACTTGAGATGGAGCAACATCAATATAAACAAATTGAATTTGACAATTGAATTAATAATATTTGTCAGTGTTTGATACATAACTACATATCAATGTACGTTGGCCTATCGATTGAGAGACCGTTTACGATACTAGGGATTCCGTGTTTGATTTCTGCAATTAATAATTTTTTATAAAAATTGTAATAAGAATTTTACTTTTGCTGTATGGTCCAAGCACACATTCATTTTTTTAAGTAAACATTCTATGACGGCGCAGATATATCTTGATTCCATTCATCAATTTTATATCTTCTTTCTATTCTATGATGCACTAAAAATTAAACTTTGACGCGAAAAAAAGAAGATGTAAAATCGATGAGTGGAATTGTGATAGAGCATGATAAATATAGACAAATTAAATTTGACAAATTAATTAATAATATTAAATTTCAGTGTCACACACATAAGTCTGTTTGAATAAAAATTGGTTTTGATACACATTTAATAATTTATAAACCGACCTTGGTTTATTTGTGGGAACGAAATCCGAAACGCCGATTTCGTTCCCACAAATAATTTTTTTTATAAAAATTGGTATACAAGTTTTAGTTTTCCTGTGTTGTCTACCCACAATTACTTTTTTTATCTACTAAATTTCCAAATAGTATATAAACAAATCAAGATTCCATAAATGAACTGTCACATTATTGAAATCCTTCGCGAATGAAGAGCTTAAACTTAATGGGATGGATGTTCATTATGGAACCACTAGTGGACCCACTGGTCAAAATTTGATCAAAGCTTAAAACATACAAAATTTGATATACCCTATGACATATAAATATGTCAAAAAAACAATTATTTTGTAAAATAGTTTTTGTTTATGTTATAATAAAAACAATTGCTTTTTTACATATTGTTGTTAAATTGCATTATTATTTACGTTTATTTGAATATTTATATATGGAATAATATATTATTTATAAACTTACAGCGAGTATGTTAGTTAATTTAATTTATTTCTATTTTTCTAGGTATGGGCTGACGCGGATTACTGCTTTGCATCAAAACAATGGTAATTTTAACATTTTACTAATATTATTAATTTAATATCAAATTTACTGTTTAAGAACTAAATTATCTTTTAAATAACAACATTAATCAATAATTTGCTAATATAAAACAAATCACTTCTATTACTAGCTGATTTAAAAACACAATTGTATTATAATATTATATAATTTATCAAAGTCAAATAAAGATTTAAAGAATATAAATTGTACAACATTGGTTAATTTTTCTGTATAAATAATTCTAGATCTAGTTATATTTTGTGTTAAACATTTCTTGTTTTACAGTTAAATATAACTAACTACAAAGTATTAATTTTGACAGTTTGTTTAGGTGTCTGTCAGACTTGAAAAATAACAAAAGCATATAAAATTTTAAATAATACAGTTAATTCTTTCAAAAAAATGTTTATTGGTTAATATCTTAATATAAAAAATATAAAAACATGATAAAACAAATGTGAACAGAATCACTGTAGTAATAAAGAATATTTTAAAGAATTTTAAATTTTCCAGTTGCGTGCGTTACACATTTGTATAATAATATTACAAAACGAAATATAAACTGTACGTACGCTCCAACATCGTCGGAAAAAAATGAATACCTTTATTAGTATATCTAGTTAATTAGTTAATTTTTTACAAATCAACCTAAAAGATTATTATTGCCTTTAGTATATCGATATCCTTAGCAAATGCTTATTATACTAAAGAGTGGAATACGGCATATAAATTCCGAGAGGAACATTTGTCGGAGATATTTGTTTAAAAAATATTTTAAATATACAAAATAATAAAAATCTTCAATCACCGGGCTGGCATATCCAGTACGGCCGATATCCAATGTTTGTAAAAGTTAAGCAACGTTAGGAACGGTCAACAATTAGAAGGGTGACCGCATAGCTCTGCCTGCCTACCAGTACCATTTGCCATTGAAAAAACAATTAATGGCGCTCTAGATATCGCAAGCAAATTTTTAGAGTAACAAGCCGAAACTTAAGACACACAATCTACATGAACACGGCTGAAGGACCTCGAGGTCGATGGCCAATTGGGTAAAACCCAAAAAACACTTCAAAATTCTTCAAATTGTCACAAACTTCATAATTAATTAATACTCCGTTAATACTAGGTATGCGAATTATAATATATGGCACACTTCTATATTATAATTCGCACATTCGATGAAAACTGCAGCAACTCTAATTTGCGTTTCTTTTTCAGGCCAGGGCCATTCTTTTTTATGAATGAACAATACATATTGAAGGAAATTGATAAATCGGTTTTGGTGGTTCTTGCAACTTTGTTTAAAAATCCCAAACCCCAATATGTATAAATAAAAATCTTAATTTTTGAAGTAAATCTTCCATTTTTGCAATTTTTTTCAAAGTAAAAATTAGCCCCACGCGAATTTATCTCAATTCCACTTATCAATTTTATTTTTTTTGTTTTTGCGTCAAATGCATTAAAAATTAAACTTTGGCACGAAAACAAAAAATGTAAGAAAATGTAAAATCGAATAATGGATTGAGATGGATCAACGGCAATATAAAGAAATCAAATTTGATAAGTTAATTAATAATAATTATCAGTGGCAGATACATAACCCCGTATCAATGCACAGTGCTGTAGCGCTTGAGAGACCTACGGTGCTAGGGGTTATGCGTTCCATATCTTCGATTAATGTTTTTTAAATTGTAATAAACATTTCACTTTTCTTGTGTGGCCCAAGCATGCTTACATTTTTTTTAGTTGATACTGTTTTGATTTATGGTACTAGTGGTAACAACCTTACCCTTTACAATTTTTTTTTCAGCGACTTAAAGCGTACTTCACAATAATATTCAATTTATTACTTAACGTTGTTAGTTTTATTTCTTAAAATTATTTACAATAAAAGACTGTTTACTTTCTTTTTTACCAAGTATTTATTTTAGTGAATCTCCGGTTGAGGTTATTTCTTGGTGTAGTCAGACATATTTTAAACATCTTGGAAGTTGTATTGTCCGTCCATCAACCTTGAGATGGCGTACAAATCATTTGTAAATTACCTTATCAATTCTGTCGGTCTGCTTTCCTTAAGCATTTTTTTCTATTGATTGTTTCTGAAATTTTGCTTAGTATGTTATTATTGTTTTTATAATAGTTTTTTTTTCTCTCTATTTTTACTTTACCTTACCATCTTTTTATAGGCATGGTTATCGATACTTTTTTGAGTATTTCAAAATAAATGTATAAAATGTAGACAAGAAAAATGTTTGTAAAGCTCCAGAATTAATCTTTTTTTTAAATCAAAAATTGCATAATTGAAAAAAAAAATAGAAATGCAATCGCACAGCTTTTTGAGTAAGTTTAAATAAGACAAATTATCAAAAAGTTTTGTTGATGTACATGAAACTTTAATAATAATATTTAATTTTAGTCAAACTAACATTCATATCTTATTACTAATATTATTATAATATAGTATGACATGGTGTGACTTATTATTAGTAAATATTTATAAATATTTATTATTATCTTATCTGTTACTATAGTTGGTAATTGTATACTAAAAATTCTGTTATTTCTATGTACAACATGTGTGTGTACATAGAAATAA
>JARJEC010075072.1:0-14851 GCA_030264575.1 Tachinus sp. AB-2021 | reverse complement strand
TGTATAATCTTTTCTGAAACTTCAAAATATTTTTATTTTTGCTAATTTCTATTCGTAAATTTGGAGGGTGAATTAAATTAAGGCATTGATAGAAATTTATTTTGTAGTTTATAATGCTATATATATATATATATATATATAAATTTGTAGCATTGAACTTAAACATTCGACAATAGTAAGAAATGTGCAAATAAATGTAAGCCTTATGGAAACAAGTTATTTTAAGAACAAACAAAACTTACTATTAATCACATAATCAATACTAATTTTAAATAAATGGTCAGTTCTTTTTTAAAGTAATAGTTAACAGGATCTTGTTATGGATAACATACTGATACATTCATTGTTCAATTAATTGTAGTTTGCAATATATATATTTTTAATTGAAACATTATTTGCAATTGAGAAAACTTATAACAAAACATTTGTTTTGTTTGTATCGCAGCGTCGACAACTTAGGATATTTTTTATTTTTATTTATTTTTTCGTGCATTTATTTTAAATAATAATAATCCCAGGTCTAGCCCATCTAATATCACAGATGATACCGGAGTTGTAAATACTTCAGTGCCAGAATTTAACCTAATATCACAGAAGACTTAAAAATAATATTACAGATTACACCGGAGTTGTAAATACTCCTGTGGAAACTAACCTAATAATCACAGATGACTTACAAACTAATATCACAGATGACATCACAGTTGTAAAAGACTCCGGCGCCAGAACCTATAGTAATATCACAAATGAAACATATATAAAGCGATACCATAACAACAGTAAAAAATAATAAATAAGTTAACACAACGGTTAAAACAAGAAAAAACTATGGTTACCTGTATATTTTCTTCAGAAGTCCCGTGTTTCGTAGAAAATCAAGATATTTTCTACGGACCTCTGGCTGTTTGAGAAAACAGAAGCCACATTACAAAAAACATATTTAATTAAAATTGTAATTAATAGAAACAAACAACAGGTAAAGTATTAACTTATTAAATAATATATAATTTCATATACTTGACTCGCTTGGAATCAAAACTCACATTATCCATCTTTTTATCAAAACTTACTTATTGTTAAAATTGCTTTACAAACCAAACCTTGGAATCAAAACACACAATATCCATTAGATAATATAAGTTACAAAAAAATGTATTAAAAGATTATTTTTATTAATTATTAGTTAATTGCTATAAATATTTACAATTTTTTTATTGTATTAGTAGCAAGACTCACAGTATCTACCATGTACAGTCAAATCTTAGCTTATTCAAAATAAATGTGCTTGCACTTTAACAAGAACCAATTTTTCCACAGTTCAGCGGTATTTCGGCGACCGTTACAGAGGAGTGATCACTGCGTTTACGTGGTCAGAATTGGGGAAACTTGATCTACGACAGATTGGTTTCAACAAGATGGGGCAACATCTCATACTGCACATGCCACAATCAATCTTCTGCGACTTAATTCAACAACCCTGTTACCTGCTATTTTGGCAATGTGAACTGGCCACCTCGCAGTTGCGACTTGACAATCCACAGACAATTAACTTTGCCTATTGCCAAAATACCGCTGGAAACAGTGGAAAATGGGTTCTCGAGAATGGCTGCTAATCGGTGGCCATGCGAATGAAATCATATTTCATACTTAATCGAAATGTACACCCCTCGAAATAAAATAAAAATTATCGAAAAATAAGCCGTTCGTTCTTTATCCCATATGATTAAAATTTCAACAACCTTTTATTTTATCAACAAAAAAAAAACAGAAAAAATAAGAGTTTCTAAGTACAAATGATTTTTAATAATATTGAAGATTTAGAAAATTATTTTGAAACATTAGGTAAGGTTGGGTTATTAGTTGCGTCTTAGTGTCTAATAGAACATTACTATTATGTCGACACGTTTGTAATATTTTGTCAGAAATGTATGCAAAATTAAAATCAATTGCTAAAAAATTAGGTTATTAATTATCTCCTAGTGTCTAATAGAACTTACTATTATGACGACACGTCTGTAAAAGATTGACAAAAATATATGCAAAATTTAAAATCAATTGCTAATTTATTAGGTACATTAAAATAAAACAAACAAGCAGTTATTTCAATTTAATAATATTTTATTTATTTACTAACGACAATAATTAAATTCACAGAATTTTTGATTTTAGAACTTTTTTTTGGCTTGGAAGGGTAAAGACCAGAGTAAAGTACTGTTCTCAAATGAATTTTTGCTTCAATAAACATAATGTCAAGTATTATAGAGAAGCTGAGAAGATCCGGAAAAAGATATTAATGCTACTGTTGGTTAACGAATTTCAAAAAACCTAATTGGTAACTTACACATTATTAAAAAAAATATATGAAGGTGCTTAAACCACACACCAAAAGTAAATCTTCTTTACAATTGTACAACATATACTACGGATACACAATCCAATGTGATGTACAATCTGGAACTGATTTATTATTATATTTTTGCTGTTTTGTTATAAAAGTTTTATATCAAAAGGTGTGGTTAAAAATCATTATTTTTATTTAAATTATTTAACATTTAAATACTATACAAAATCTTTAGAAAATATTGTTTTGTATTACAAAAGAGAAGTTCAATTAAATTTTATGCAACTACATCTTGCATAATATAATGAGAAATTTCAATGCAAAGAGATAAGAAATAAACATATCCTTACTTACTACTGAACTAATTATTATTCATATCAACATTAAATGGACAAGGGTATTAGAATATGCATTTAATTCAACAATTTTCATATACATATTAGCAATTATATTAAATTAATTTTAAAAAATTGGGACAATTTTCTTTGTACACATTTGTTTTTAGTAGATACATAACAATCATATTAACAAAATAAAAATGGCACCCAATTATTTTGCGGTGAATATCCTTTCCGTTAAAGAATTCCTGTTATTAAAACTAAACGGCTCGAGAAATTCAAATTACGCTATCAGGTCGGCCGATCGGGTGGAAATACCTCGAAATCGGACACGAAAAAAGAGCATGGACATAGTCAGTAGAATAAATAAATAAACAAAACAAAATAATATAAAACGCGACATAACATCGGAATCCTAACACTCCACATTTATAATTCTTTAAACCGAATACAATGGTATAAATAAAGAGACCGGCATTCTTTATTCACCAGCTGTAGCATCGCAGAGGGATGAGAAATTTTGACTATAAGAATATATAAAAATAAAAGCATCTGTGAAATAATGTGTTGTGATTTAAGTTAAGCACGTACAAACAATGGTATCGTGATTTATACAGAGTAGATAATTAACCAAGAAAAAAAGTGGTAAGATGATGTCTGGTTTATCACTCCTTCTTTTTGTGCAGGTGTGTGATGTTTATCTAATTTATGGCAGCGTCATTTGATGACTATAAATTAAAAGTGTCATAATAGTACTAGATTTGTTGATTAAAAAATATGTACGATTTATATCTTATATAGGTTCTTCATATTAAACTACCCATTTTATAATTCAAAGATTCTTCTAAGTTGACTAAAAAATATTTGATTATACAAATATTCAACTAATTTTATTGGAATTATACTGACTTAAACATTAGGTAAATTTAAAAATGTCTTTATCAACTTCAATAATTTTTCAATTCTGAAAGCAAACTTGCGCACCGTATCATTTTTAGTTCCTCAATTGTTGCATAATAACTTGCAATGACTCGACTGCCGTTTTTCCAATCCAAAAAATATACGGCCATTAAATTCTTTTTTGGAAAATTTTTATAGTTTGTGGCTGCATTAGCGGTTTTCTATTTTGTTAGAAAACATGGCATCATTTAGTAATCTTTGTCTAATCAGTTAGGATGAGAAACGCCTTTAACATGTTTATGTATCGATTAGAATTTACGGTTGTAAAATATTTTTACCCTGCAGAAATAAGGACCAATAATATCAAATTTTCCCACGCCACACCAAACAATAAATTTTTTACTGTGGAATTTTTTTGTAATTAATTAATGAAGATTTTTAGCTTCTCCTTCCAAATAAAAATTTGATTTGTCGGTCATTAACAAATTGTATATTGATTCGAGATACCAATTTAAAAAGTCTAATGTTAACTTTACCTTCTTATTAATCGCAGTTTTTACTCATTCGATACTTCGCGTTTTTTACAGGTCCAAGTATTTTAATGACAGAAATATTTTCACGCCAATGGTAATATGTATACCATTACTTTTATGCGTTGTCGTATTACCGTTGTTATTGTAACCAAATAGTCTTTAAAATGCACGCCAAACTTCCTCTACTCTATTAATTCTAATGTAATATTTTCGTGGAAACCGGAAAACATTTTTCCACTAAACAATCTATACTATACCACAAATGTTTATTTATAATTGCTCACAACTATTTCTAGTTGCGGATTTAATATTTTTAGGGCAAATTATACGGATGTGATCATTGCCCCTTGTAATGGTGGGGATTTAGATAAATGATTACAAACTTTTTACTTTATAGGTTAAATCATAACGGTCATAGACCATGTACCATGAAGCATCTTATGTTTGGTGCAAAGCTGACTCCTACTAGTTGAAGTCAAATTTTGTGAGAGGTGTTCCCACGGGATTCTCATTTGTAGATGCAGGAAAATATTTTCCGGTCACTAGTTTTTTTGTTTATTTACAATGAATGTCAAATACTGAAAATGTTTATAAATCTTATTTTATTATTTAATCGTAATTTGCCATCGTTAAATAACTACACTATAAATAAAATACTGAATCTATTTAAAGTTTATCCTTAAGAAAATTATAGTTTAATTTGACCAGCTAGATAGTCTTGTTTTCTACTGATTTTCTTTTTTATTAATTTTTTTGTTTCTTTTCCTTGTCTTTGGCATTTTCAAATCCACTTTGCTTAAAAACTTTAAAAAAATTTTAATTATTTTTATTTTCTAGATCTACCTATAGTTTTGACTATAACAATCAACCCGCCCAGCTATACTTCATACTGTCCCCATCTGCGCTGTTCCTGCAAAAATATTGGATCAGACAATAAATATTAATTGTCTTTTAAATAAATCCTAACCTAACCTAATTAAATATAAATTGGCATTCATCGCCTGCTGTAATATATTTACAGGAACAGCGCAGGTGAAGATATCTAATAATTGGATTGCGCAAATTTTGACTATACTTTTCTATAAATATATATTTTTTATTGTTTCGTATAGTTTGTAAAAATGCTAGAGTTAAAAAAATTATAGATATTACTGTTTTTTTTTTAAATATGCTATAATGATTGCTAGATGAATTGTCATTTAAATGTCTAAAGATGCCGACCTAGAGGGGATACCCACTTATATGTTATTTGCATGGAGGTAGTTAGCCGTGTTATTTGTAAGAATGGAACGTCTCCAAATTGTTGTTTAGGGTCGTAAAGACACGATGTTAATTCGGCTCTCCAAGCGGCAATAAAACATAACAAGATGTAGTTTACTGCACAGATAGCGGAGATGCACATTTTTTCTTTTCGTTTGTCGTCCCGGTGCATTACATAATGATTAGCCCTTGCACTGCCGGAATGGTAATGTAAACAAGAGCGATAATAAAAAAGAAGAAGGGAATCTGAAATAGAGATCGCCGTTTTGCCATCATTGCACGTGCTGTCGTTGCCTCCGCCATTGCCCCTTTTCTCACGATTTGAATTTTGAAGTTATTGCGGGGCCGTTTTGTCGCCACCAAAGCGCGTCATTCGAGGCGTGCATATAAATCCACGTGTCGGACGGATGGGCATCGGATAAAAAACGATTTATTTTCGCTTCTATGTGAAACCGCAAAAAATCACATGTCTTTCGACCGGGTCTAGACTGACATACGATTGAGTGTAGATCAACTCTTGTCCAGCTACTTAAATATAAAAATCTCAGATAAGATTTATTATTGCAACACTGATAAAATGCTTGTAAATTTCAAAATAAATAATAACACAAATATATTAGACTCCATATTTCAGGACGTGTATGACGAATAGTGTTTATCGAGAGTTCGTGTAATTTAGCTCCTTACACTTATTGTGAATGGAAACATTGCAAAGTACTTGAGATATGTCTAGTAATGAGTAAGCACTACAAGTAAGTTGTAATACGGTATGCTATGTTTTAATGGTGTTGTAATTTTTTATATAAAACTAAATTGATTGCCATTGACTACTTTTGAATGTTGTCTAAATATTAATTTCTATCCATAGCTTAATTTCCTCAATTTATTAAAAGCGCCCTTCAGCAACAACATGGAGATAAACCGCAGCCAGCCCAACGAAAACAACCCCGACGATAATTTCATTATATAGCTAGTAAAATGATCTGTTACAAAATCACCCTATAATATTAAGCGAGCAATCCGCATTCAACCTCTTTAAAACAGACTGTGCATCGCGCACTTGCGACTAAAATTCTCAGATCACATTCTAACCACCCCATAAATATATCGTTACGAACCCCTTTGTTAAACTACCCCGAGCGAGGTGATAGAACATGCCGTAAACTTTAACTTTGCATCGGTGTAAGTCACAGTCTTATATTCTGTAGGGTGAGATGTTTACTGGTGATTTCCCCCAGAGGAAATAAGATCCGGTAGCCATTTTCTATCCGGGGCCTGCTATTATTTAAGTAATTGTTCTAGACTATTAGCTTGGTGGTAATCCGTTTAGTGTAATTTAGTTCGGCGCTCTTTATTGGGCCCTATTCATTTCACGGCCCTCACAGAATTGAACGACCCAATGTAAACTGCACGCTATATATAATGTTGAACAGTTTTGCTAAGCGAGCAAGAATACTCTTTATTAGCGGCTCTAAATCGGCGTGGAAAAAAAGACGGCATTATGGTAGATTATCTCTCAAATTACCGATATTTTGTTTCTTTATTTTTGTATCTATTTTAAATTATTATATTACTTAATATAATATTTTTTCAATAATGGGCGGTTATGTAATAATAATTATTATCAACTTATATATTTACAGAAATTTATCTAATTTCCACAGTAAAATTTAAACATTTGTATGTAATTATATGACAATAATGCATATCGACGCAGAGTTTACCAAATGACAAACATAATGATTAATAAAGTCGAAAAAATTGGTTTGTGTTTTTTTCAGTTATGATTCAATCAGTGCAGTTAGATTTTGTATTTGATTTGATTGGTGAAAATTTGGAATATATATATATATATATATTTCAAATTGCAGAATATTGCATTAATATTTTTGGTTCTGTATTAGTTTCTATTGACCACAAAACAAAGATTTTTTGTTATTTTTGTAAAAAAATAATGTTTATTTTTTAGTTTTATTTCTAAATTTTCTTAAACTAGGACTACATTTTTTGTTTCTAATTGACGTTAGCAACAAGGCCACCTGCTACTACCAATATAAGGACTTAATTTCTAAGTTAGTTTAAAATTGAACTCTTTCGATCACTGTGTACACTGTAGTGCATATGCACTTTACTTTTGTTTAAATAACTACTTTGTTTTCCAACAATTTTAAGAAATCAGATTTTTCAAACATAATTTATTTTCAAAATGTGATAACTACCGCCATTTAGTTATTGGTAGAAATATTAATAATAATTAATTGGTGAGAATCAGGCAGAAAATTATAACTGGCTGTAAGAAACTATAATATTTGTTACAGTACGTCTACTACTTAGGCTATTGGGTTAATAAGTTTTTGTAATTTTTAGAGTGTTGTATTAGTGTGTGGTATATTGTTTGGAACAACTATATAAGTTATAAACAAATGCCATTGATTTTAGAAGTGCGAACTGGAGTGTACACTCAAGTCAGCATAGCTTCGAACAGTATTATTTTTTATTTTGGTTTTTGTTACCGTTCAATTGAAAAAAATGAGAACAATAACTTTTTTTATGGTTTTCGGTTCATCTCAAGTAATTATTTTTTACATACATATCTTGAAAAACAACATCTAACGCGGAGCATGTTGAATATGTACAGAACCGAGAAATAAACCGTTATTTATTTTGGTCCACTTCTGGCTTTTGTTCCGACAAAAATAACAATTTTTACGGTCATTGGTTTATTCGGCATTCGAATCATAACCTCATTTTTTGCTTATAATTTCTTAATAATAATATTGTTTTATATAAATTTTTAAATTAAATGAATATAACCTTCTATTGGTCTAATATTAATTATAATCTATTTACAATCACAACGTACAAAATTTCAAAAACTCGGTTAATTTTGTTCGTATGAAAAATTATTAAAAAATTAAATACCTACAGTTTTAGAAATTTAGTTCTTAAACTGATAAATGGTGACCAAAAAAGTTACTGTGTGACATCAAGAATTATAATTGAAAAAAAAATTGTGAGTGTGCTTGGAAGATACAATAGAAGTGAAACATTCAGTTTTGTTTCATTAACTAATTTTAAATAAATTACCCGTGTCTTTACAACAAAATTATTTACCGGAATAATATTCACTACTTAAATATGGAACAGAAAAATATAAATCGCCCTTTAAGTACCAATTAAGCAACATTTTAATAAATTTCCCACTGCACCAAAAATTGAATGCCAGTATACTTAAAAAAAATTTAAGACTTATTTAATGCCAAAATAATACATAATATCAATTGCAACAGTTGTAACATCTTTTTTCATATATATATATATATAATATAATGTTTTTTTAACTTTATTTTAAATTTGTGTTTGTATTGTCTTTCAAATAAGTTATGTTAAAAGCTAGCAACTGATCACACGTATGCTGAACATCACCTAATTTTACACTATTTATGCACTATTGCATTATATTGTATATGTGTGAAATAAATTACTTATTATTATTACTATTATTATTATTTTATTATTTTATTATAATACAGAGTGAATCGGGAGGACAGAATAAACTCAAGGAGTGTATCATACACGAGGAAATAAATAATAGAATAAAAACTGTTTTGTTAAACGATTTTAATTTAATTTGTTAATAAATTATGTACTCTTGTTTTTAAACTTATAACTCTTTTATCTAGTATGCCATGGTTGCGGCTAAAAAATAAAGTTTTACACAGTTTATTGATAAGCCTGATAAACATATTTTAGTTGGATGTCTCCAATGTGAAAACCGTAAACAATATTCTTTAACAGCAGCTGTAGCATCTGCATTACAAAAACCACAAACAAATACTCTTATTGCATATTCTAATTTTGATTAATTGTTTTACATTTTGTTACACTTTAATTGTATAAACTTAAAATTAAATGTTAAATCACTATTAAAAATGCTCGGCGGTCCTAAGGAGAGTTATTATTATAGTTATTTTAAACTCACTCACTCACTCACAGCGTCGCACGCACACTGACGTCACATAAATATGTATATTTGTATGTGACTTCAGACCACTGGCGGTATTGCTGACGTGAAAGGTGATGCTGATGATTCTTAAATAAACCTCGGCCGCAAAGCAATAGCCTAGATCTTCACACATAAAAATTGTGAATGTCAGTATTGTCAGTATACAATGAAGTATGCTATCCAAATAACGGTGTAGTATTTCACTAAAATAAGTCCGTTTCGAACAGACGGACATTTTCTTACCCCCACTTTTTGCATTTCTTGTCGTTTTGGTTAATTTTAAGATATTTAACCAACAAAAAATTTTTCGGTCAGAACGATGATTACCAAAGTTCCCCTATTCTTTCTTTACTTATACGTGTCAGTGTATCAGAATAACCAAGGTACCTTTTTTTGTCCACGATCATACTAGGTAAAAAATGTTTGTTAAAAATAAAAATCGGATAACAACATTTGAGTTTTTACAGTATTTATATTTGAATAATACATCATAAAATTTGTTCTTTCCTCCGAAATCACCCTGTATAATTATACTGACTATTTCCCTCTATAATTATAAACCAATCATATTAAGGGATTTTTAAATTTTTTACTTCATCAATACGTAGTATTAATATTATCATATACATAGTATTAATTAATATCTACTAGTAATCGAAATATAAAATAAACTAGCTGATATACCCGTCGTTGGCGGGAATATAAAGATAAATTTGACATCGTTTTTTATAAGCAGTTACAATTATTATTGAATGGCTCCGAGTCGTGTTGAGAGAGTCAATTGGCTAAACATCGTGTCTTGTACGACCGACCCATCCATTTTCACACTCAGTAATCCTCTCACCAATTCCCTCCCAATTCACCCACCTTCCCTCCAATCGATCGGTCTACTGACCCCCTCACCTACAGACTCACTCACCCACCAAGCCACCCACCCACTCATCGACCTACCCACTGACCAACCTGCAGATTAACTCACCCACCGACTGGCTGGACGCTTCAAACCTTGCAAACTTTTATAATTTTATAAGTGTTTAGACCTCTTATCAATATAATTTAAAGCCTAGATTTTAAGTCAAGGTTAGTTAGAAGTACTGTAAACATTTTGAAGCTACATTATTGGCCTATTTAGAGTCTACAATGTATGAAACGGAATGTCATAAAACGGAGTGAGTTTAAGCTATGTGCAGACAAAACCTTTTATTATTCATATAGATATATTTATTTTAATTTACTTGACAAAAATGAATATCTATGCAAGTTATTTATTATTAGTTTTTTTGTACACTTGCTTACTTTTTTACAAATGTTTTTAATTTTATGAATAAAATTAACTTTTAATATTTTATAGGGTTCAAATTAATCACTACAGAATTAATTTAATTCAAAGAACCTATTGCCAGATAGAGAGCTAGCATGACAACAGCAAATGTAATGAAGTTAACTACTTGTTTTTTAAAGTTCTTACTCAAACCTTCATAACGTTGCGTCTAGACCTTTTATCGATATAATTATCGATGATAATAATAATAATCGATGAAACCCATATTTTAAGTCAAGCAATAATCTTAAAGTAGTTTAAAAATTTCAAAGCTCTATCATTAGCCACGACTGAACCAACCTCCTATAAATTGTCTAGGCCAACATAGAATATATTGACACACAGACGGACAGAATTTTTTCTAATGGTGAATTTGGTGTCTCCAAAGTTTAAAATATAAATATATTATAAAACGGGGCAATTTTAAACATTGCACAAACAAAACCTTTATTTTATTTATATAGATAAGTATCAGATTTATTTTTATATTCCCGTCAAAGATACTTAGGTCAGCTAGTAAATAATTTAAAAAAATCGCTGTGCGAAAGATTTGAAAACCACAAATCTTTCGAACACGAAGCGATTACGCTACTACCTACGCTATGGACGGCGCTAAAGTATGTTTTGCTAATGCTACATATAATGTATGACAGATGAACCAGGTCCAATTTTGGGTAGTTGTAGATATTTAATGGAAAAACTATCTTTGCCAAAATTTAGTTTATGTAACAAAATACAACTTTACATCAAACAATTATAAAATAGTGTTTGGTTTTATAAAAAATAATAATATTTTATTTCATAAATCGCCATCTGTTTAACATAATTTAAACTTCTTGTTCTTTAAAACTACACAAACCTTCATAATTTATAAATTATATCGACTCTAACCTAGTCATTAAGTCAAGGTTAGTTATAAGTACTAGAAAAATTTCAAAGCTCTATCATTAGCCATAACTAAGCCAACCTCCTACAAAATATTCAGGACATACAGACAGACAGACAAACAAAAATTTTTCTGATGGTAGATTTGATGTCTCTAATGTATAAAACAAAACATATCATAATACGGGGTGGTTTTAAGCAATGTACCGACAAAACCTTTATTTTATTTATATAGATTAATTGCTCGGAAAATAGTCAGCCAAACATATTTTGTGCAATGACATTAAGCTATAATTTAAATGTAAACTGTTCTAGTTTCCAGTCAAATTATGGTTGTATTAGAAAAGCCGCATTCATTTAATTTCATTGTAATCTGATTATTAAAGTGCACTCGAATCTTTGCGTTTTGTGCACTTTTGATCAAATTCCAAATTAAAATAAATTTATGTTTGTCCTTTTGATTACATGTCACACCGGTGGTTAATAAATTATATTATTATATACATTTAATATTAATGTTTATAATAAATAAAAGGTTATATAGTATTTCTTTTTTTTTTCATGAAATAAATTTGTCAAATACAAGTCATGTATTTTAATGATTTTCCCAAATTTGTTCTCTTTATCTAGATAAATTATGTTGCTTTAGCAAAACCAAACTTGCGCTAGCGCTCGTGAAGTTTTCAAACAAACGAATTTAACTCTCAAAATCAATCAAGTTTAAAATTCGGTAATCATCAATACACTCGTTGTATTACTAATGATTATTTTATTCTAATTTAAATACAAGCTTTTGATTGGCTTATACAAGAAAATTGATAAATGACAGTTAATATAATTATCGTTTGTGTTTTGCCAATGACGTTCGTGCAGCCATTATTAAAAATTAAATCAAACGTTGTCAGTAAAATTATAAATTTAATTAATGTTTATAATAAATAAAAGGTTATAGTATTTAAGTTTTTTTCAAAAAATAATCTTAACAAATACAACTACATGAGGTGATTTTAATAATTGTCGCAAATTTGTTCTCTTTTTTAAAATAAATTACGTTGTTTTAGGAATCCGCACCCGTGCTAGCGTCCTCGTGTGGTTACCAAGTAACATAATTTATTTCTCAAAATCTTACAAATTTAAATTGCAATAATCATCAATACACTTGTAGTATTGCTAATGAAAATTATATGTCAACGTAAGTATCATATTTTATGTCCACCTTATGTATGCCCCTTGCCAACCATTATACTACGCCCTATGGATACACAAGCTAATGCATACAATGAATGAACTCATCCCCAGTCTCATTCCTATTTACTCATTGCTTGTATGCCTGTATCCCTACCGGATCCACTTAGTAGTAAATATATTTATTTTATATTACATACAAATATAAAATTCATAAACTGGAAATTATACCAACTGGAAAAATTAGCGACTGGAAGAGAAATAATTGATTTAGTGGTTAGTACCACCGTAAATAATTATGACGTCAAAGTAGCGTGCCCTTCTTGTAAAGGTGTTACGTGGCTAAAATTTGAATAATATTAACTATGAAAATAATATAATTAATAAATACTAAGATTGGTGGCCGGTAGCCAACAGTGGTGAAGGGCTGGATATCTAAAATAAGTCAAATAAGGCCCCACGTAGTTTCATCAATCTCAGATAATTATATCATTCATCAATTTCTCTCAAAAATTACGAAATCGAGAACACGCACACGCACACGCACACACAAATTTCCCAACGGTAGACTCCGCGAAAAAAAGCAGCCGGAACGGAACCCGCGCGGACTCTCAACGGATAAATTGCGACAGCGGGATATGTAGGATACCTAATGCGTATTCGTTCCTTGTATTTGCACACTTATTTCGCAGAGATGATATTAATTATTTATTACCATACCGTAATAAATTAATAACAAGCAAGTACAACAAAAAATCGTATGAATACGTGATGCTTAGTAAACGCATTATATATTAAATCGCGAATGGAACGTGATGATGTCTCACCTTAGATGGTATGTGGCTTTGTAGTAAATATTAGGGTCCTTATTTTTATCTTATAAATTACGCATTAATAAAAAATTCTTTCAGTTCTTAAATGAATTTTATTAATCTTTTTCCGCAAAAATATCAAAAAGCATGAAAATACAAGGGCATTTTAAAAATAATGGCAACGCTACAGTCCTCCGCAATTCTGGCAATATAAGTTGCATATAATAAACTAAATAAAATAAATCATTGTGTATGTTAAAATAAGCTGTAACAAACAATAAACTAATCTAGACAAACTGTCTATATTATTCATGTTTTTCATCACTTCCATTTATACAATGCGGAAATCATTAAAGTGCCATGATGTGATATGGTAGTTTTATAATAACAGCTTTAAAAATAAATTTGCAATTTACAAAATTGAAATCAAATAAGTAATTTTGAAGGAGTATTATTTAAGATGGTGGTTAGTAGTTTGTTACTGACACATATTCTTAAATAATGTGAACGTTGATCTTAATTGATGAATATACAAGTATTCCTTATGTTTATAGTTTGTGTAATAGAAATGCGTTAGAATTGTAATAAGAAAATCATAATTACAACTAAAGAAAGCAAATCATAGACGATATCCAACGATATCTAACTAAAATATTTAATTTTTATTATCAGAGAGAATATGATGTTTTTAATACAAAACATGGAGTAGCCAAAGTGTTGTTTGTAGACCCATAAACAATCATAAAATTTGTTTGCTTGTTAGCTTGCATCATATTAATGTCAACGACTTTAAACTCTATATGAGACTATCAAAACCAAAAAGCGCATATTTTATGGACCAAAAGTCACATAAAACAAATTGTTTGATGTAAAACTTCTAAATTAGAGATGATTAGTGTACCGTGCAAAGTCTAATAAAATGCATCTTTATACTTAGCAATCTGTGAGACTACTGCTGTCACAACATGTATTGTAAAACCACTACCACTCAGTAAAAATATATAAAACCAGATTCCAACCAGTATTGCTTTGTACTTGCTTTCTAAAATTGTAGCAAGTAAGAGTACTTAAATTATTTTGATTTTTTATCTTGCCAAGAAATTGGTTCGTATTGGTACTTATTCTACAACTTCTATGAAATAAAATATAAAAACTACTTATGAGCAACAACAATTTTTACCAAATCAACAAATGTACCTCATTGATAACTTGATGGAAGAAATGATACAATTTATACATTATTGAAAGAATACTAGGTCTTTTTCCAACA
>JARJEC010075059.1:0-17975 GCA_030264575.1 Tachinus sp. AB-2021 | reverse complement strand
CACGTGTCTGTGTCACCTGCCATTTAGACCTTGGAAGGTGATGATTGCAATTCTGCATTATAAATTGATTTTGTAATTGTTTTTATTAATCTTTTTATTTTCATATACGAAACTTTGATAACTCGATTTCTTGTCCTTGGAACTTACAAATAACAATATAAAACCAAATTGTACAATAACAATAATATAGTCTGTGGTAAAACAGACTGCTCTATGGCTTGGGTCACTTGTTTAATTAATATTTGAAAATATTGCAACAGTGCATTCTAAATACTATAAATGCAGATTTGTAAAAAATATATATAAATACTGTTATGATCATGTAAACGTGTGACATAAAATGCTTGATTTTGACATACACTAAAGTTTTTTACTCTTACTGCACAAATATGCACAGGAGTTTCTCCATTTACCTGTTGGATCTGTTATATTTTTCATAGCTTAGGAAACATTTCATTCCTTTCTTTTTTAAAAAGTTATATGAGTATGGTAGATTAATCCAATTTCGAGATGACATTGCACGATATTTATTACCAAGAAGTCATCCATATCTATAAAGAGATACTGATGATGATACAGAGATAGTTCAATATTTATTAATATTATTTGTCATTTGTCCGAGTCTAGTAGTTTTAAACAAACAGCGCAATTTTGAAATCTTAAACAGGAAACCCCATAAATAAACGTTTCTATTTAACTTTTTGCTTGTTGTGCGATAGATAGCGCTGTAATTGACAAAAATTAAAATGGCACTGTAAGCGTGGGTTACACTGCCAACAATCACGTGAAGAGAAAAGTATTGAATACACAAAAGTTACGTTTTTTTTGTAGTTTAAAAATCATTTATTTAAAATACCTACAAATAAAAAAATAGTTTATATTTTATGGTTTTAGTTAATAAACTCAAGCCACTTATAATTATTGCAATTTTAGTTAGATTTAATTGCACCATTAACACAGCAATAAACTTTGGCATATAAACCTCATAAAATATTCATCAATCACCTTTTAAACGAATGGGAATTGAATGGTATCATCGATTCAGTCATTAACAACTTAGCATCATTTCATAAATCCACACAATTTTCATTTCATCATATTTTTAAATTTGAATTAATTGGAAAAATTTAATTTTTAGAACTTCCCGAAACATCTTTCACAAGATCTATTTCAAATCCCGAAGCTGTGATGAGACGGAGAAGACAGCAAAAGTTAGAGAAAAAATTACAACAGTTCAGGTCTAAAGATGGAGGGCCAGATACAGGTAAAAAATAAGGCAAAATTTTATTTTCAATAAATTAGGTTTGAATTTGCTATGATTAAAAATTGATTATATTATATGAGGAAATTGAAAAAATATGAAATAACAATAAATTTATTACGAAAGAGGAAAAATTTACACGTACATTAATAAAATCGGGGTTTTATGCTACTTGGGAAACCAATCAGTACGTTCATAGCATAATGAACCCCAATTTTTAAAAAATATTTAAATATTTAGTATACATAAACCATTTCTTCTCTTGGTGGTACAGCAAAGCAATTATGTCCCTTTCAACTTTAATGCTTTTGCTGCCCATTTGTATATATTGCCACCAGCACGAAAACTAACTTACTATAAAATGCTTGTTTTAATATACAAATTGAAAATGACTGAAAAAACGTTTATCGTATTTACGTTTATGTGTATTCCATACTATTAACAATATCTGTTAACGGTGAAAGTAATTAATGAAAATTATTTTGCGTTAAATATATAGCGAGAAGTTCTCTGATAATCCTAAAACTGCAAAGATGAATATGAATACGCTGTTTTTATTGTTAATTGTCTTGTTTATTAGAGAGACCACTGGCTTATGTAATAGAGGAAAGGTTCAAATGTATTTCGAAAAATGACATACAAATCTTTTTTGAACGATTGATCTTTTTCATAAATTTATCCCACCTTTGATGTTTTTATGCTGTATTTACCATTATTAAGTTGAGTTATTTCCAGTATTACATCTTTAAAAAATTTGTATCAATTGAATTGGTTATTTGGATAAGAGAACATTTGCTTATTAACATATTTGGCACTAATGAAAACATCACTATTGCCATTATAAATTGTTATATTCTTTTCTCGCTTAAATGGATGTCTAAATATTACTAACAGCAAAATCTTAAAATAATCAAAAATAACATGTTTTCCTTTTCCAATAACTGATACAATTATATAATTAATTGAGTTGGCCGTTAGTATGTTTATTAAAATAATTACTATAATTTGTTTTGTATAGTCATTATCTTTGTTAATCACCTTTGTAAATCTTAAGTATAAATAGTATTGTTCTTCATTTCTCAATTTATATAACTTGTAATCATCTGTAGAGCAGTGGGGCTGAAATTAGTAAAGAATTCGAAAGATTATTCTTTATTGTGATAAAAACATAGTATAATTATACAAATTTAAAGTTATTATAAAAGCTTTGTTACAACATTATCATCAATCAGTAAACAATTCTTACATGCTTACAAATAATATTTCAACATAATAAAAATAATTATTTTGTTTTTATTTTATTAATATTATAAAGATTATTATTTATTACATTTATATATATTTATACTATAAAAATTTTATATTATGTTAAATTATAAATCTATTTATTCTACTACATATATTTTTTCATTTTGTTTTAGGAGGTACTTTAAAAATCTACGGAGAAGCTTTATGTAAAGACGTGCCTTACAAAACCCTTCTTCTCTCGGTGAGAGATTGTGCCGGATCTGTGGTGAGAGAAATGCTGGACAAATATGGATTAAATCAGCTAGATCCTACACATTGGTGCCTTGTACAAGTAACTCAGCAACCTGGAGGACCTGATATAGAATATGTTTTAGATGATGATGAGTGTCCTTTATCGATACTCATGAACTCTCCCAGTACAAGTAAGTTTAATAAATATATAAAGACAGAAGTTTATTATGTGGTTTCTACTAATGCATGCATAATTATTAAAAACGTTATTTTCTAGGCTATTGATAATTTATATAGTCTGTCTGTTGGATCTTTGGGCTGACATTATATCGTGTCATGTCACAAGAGCGAAGAACGTTCAGAAAACGAAAATAAAAAACGTTTTAAAAATGGTGTGTTTTGCTAATGTTACTGATTTTTTGTATATATAGAAGGTGGAAAAAGAATTTAACTGAAATATTTTTATTAATATAAATACTTCACTTTTCTGATATGCATATTAAAAAATATGCGTTTACGCTCTTCTGATATGATACCTTTGAATGTTATACGGACTGGTAATAATCTACCTCTGTTGTATGGGTAATTTTCTTATTTGCAAAGTTGGCCTTTAGATATTTTAATTATTTAAAAAAAAAACAATTTTTATGCCAATATTATTTTTCATTATCATACAGGTTCCAATTCCAACTTATTCCATTTTATATTCTAATATTCCCAACAATTTAAATGTAAAAATGAATATTAAATAGGAACTGTCGCTTGCAAACAAAATTAGAAAATGTAGTTATGTATTGCTTTGTTTGATTCTTGTTGTAAAAACAGCAAATTTCAAATTAGAAATTATTATTATTTTATATTGGGATTAAATATAAACTGTGCCCAACGTAAGTCTCTATTTGTGACTTCGATCCTTCATTTAGTGCTTTCACAAAATGAAGTAGTATTTGTCATTGATGTACAAAAATTGAATTTGCAAAATATTATTATATTGCAATAAACAAGCTTTGTTTGTGTGCAGCTTACAAAATCATTTTAAATTCGGTATTCACAATATACTTACTCGTTGAAAAATTCTTTCTTCATATCTTTACATTTTTTGTTTAACCATTCTTGTGATGTTTTTCCTAAGATCAATATTGCTTTCTTTACTGTGATCTTTGTTTTCACTTCTTTCAAGTCCTACATAGATATAATAATATCCAAGGAAACCGATTTACACATTTTTGGTACTTTTTCACTCTATTGACATTTTATATTGGGACTACATATTTTATATTGCTTCTTAAATGAGTCTCTAATTGACTTAGTATCTTCATCTCTTAATGTTTTCACAATACGTGGGATGTGATTAGAATCTGTTCTAATTTATACCTTCATCTTTTTGATTTTGGAGCTAATTTATTCACTACAACAAAATTAACCGAACCTTCTCTTATTTAAATATAGGAAAATTTTTATTTTTATCTGGTAATTTTAACCATTTTTTTCTTATCTTTTCAATTCCGTTTTTGTTTATCATAATTAAACCATTCTCTGCTATTCTAACATTTCAATTTTCTCCAATAATGGTTTTTATGTTTTCGGACTTTTCAGTTGTTTTCAAATTGTAGTTCATAATGTGTTGTACTGGTTACTGGTTGTTTTTATCTTTCAATAATTTGTTTAAATTGCTGTTACTGTGTACTCCAATAATTCTAAATGTTTGTTTTTATACAAATTTACTGTCAAAAATCCATTGTGTTAGTTATTTGCTGCTAACACTTTTTCAATGCCGTGTTTTTCTTCTGCTGTTGTCTCCCACAATCTATTACAATAATCTGTTTTATTGTAATATTTCACCACACTAAATTTATATTTTACAAATTTAAATAAATAAATATGATTTATTACACATTAATATAAATATCTATATTTGTCCAAAAAAAGCAACTATACTATTTATTACAATTAAAGACCTATGAATAAAAAAAACTTTGAAGTTTTCTCACTTTTTTTGGATTTCTGTCAATAACTTCTAAACGGTGCATCCTAACCAAAAAATTACTATATAACAAATTAAAGGGTATTAAATTTCACGTCGAATATGTACAATAACTTAACAATGTGGTCAGTAGTATGTTCAAAAATTTACAGTAAAAAAACGACAAATTTTTCAAACTTTGTTGACAACACTGTTCTGGTTGTTTATTAGACTCCAATAACTGAACTAGTTTTAAGTGATCATCATTATCATCGACTACCGGAGGTAAAGTTTCGTTACATTTTTTTACCACAGTAGTGTTTGCGACCTCTTCACGCCAACCTCACAGCAAGAGCATGCTTTACTACATACTATTTTGCAATTCTTGGGGTTTGTTTCGATTTTCTTAATAGACTAAACTACTTTCTTATTCAGTGGGGTAATTGATTTGAAAGAGGATTTAAATTATGCAAATAGTTTACCATTACATCTCTTAATTTTTCCAAACCTGTTCAGTGGAAGTCTGTTTTTTACCATTTTAGCTAAGGGTTGTTCTTGGAGTTCTATAATTTCATTGTTAGGCATGACTGCTTTGAACGGATTAACAACCATCATATCTCCCATGATATTAAAAGTTTCATTTCCGTCTAGTGTCCTAATATTGAAAAAAAATAGCATTATCATATTGGCAAAATGTTTATTCTTATGTTTGCGTTTTTGAACCTGAAAACAGCAGAGGTTTGCAAGAATAAAGCTTTGTCATGTATTTGAAAAGCAATGGTAAAATAACATTTTGATCAGATGCTTAGAACCAAAATTTCTGTGAGAAAAAAAAATCAAATAGACATACAGAAAAACTATTTACTGCAAAACAATTTACAGAGCTTAAACTATTATTTTCCACAGTTTCCATCTTTTTATAGGCATTTATTGTAGCGTGGCACAAGTTTATGTATACCTTTTTTTATAAATGGTTGCCGCCTATGTGGTAACTTGTTCTTTGAGCTCATCATTATTGTTATTAATGTTTAACACCAAGAAACAATTTTAGGTGTAAAAAGGTCAGGGTTGTACAGAGGATAGTTAAACAGGTACCGGGCAAACCATGTAAGAGTTGTCTTGTTACATTATCATAAAAGATAGTGATCCGGTTGCTTTGAATGAATGCATTTTTTTGCGTTTTACAATAATAATTTCTATCAATAGTTAGTAGAATGACCGAAACTGAACTAGAAAGTTATCAGATGAGCGAAACCTTCTAACTTCACATACTTGCAACTTGACAAAATTATTTTGCACCTTTGACCACGCATAATCTTTTCTTGTTAGGATCACGTTCTTGGTTGCTGCATTATTTGTAACTAAGCTTTTGATGCACGCTATTTAAGCAAGGCAACTGCTTTCTTTGCAGTTACTTCGACAATTAAACTATCTTCCCATAATTCTAGTCTAGGGACATGATTTAACTGATCTAACATTGGGTTCGACTTTAACTCGTCCATGGAAAACTGCATTTGTCTGAATTTGAATTGGGTTCATTGTCTCATATATGGTTTCCTTTTACGAAATTATGCAGTTTTTTTTTGTAGGAAAACCTGTGATGCCTTGCATCAATTGTAAGCAAGTCTAACACATCTCTAATCCAGACTTAGAACCTGTTTTCTTTATAGCAATATTTGGCTTCTGAAATTATGGCTCATTAAAAAAACACTTTACTTCTTCTGTAAACAAGTCACTTATTTCTTCTGTAAACAAGACACTTATTTCAAAAATTGCAATCTTCAGATATTGATATATAATTTTTGCGGCAAGGATTCTCTAGTCTCTTCCTTCCTATCTGTCTGATAGGCCACTAGTTTGCTTGTCCAGAGGGAGAAAATAAACCTGTTATTGTTGTTGACCATGGTTTTTGACCATCCTGCTATAGCACTCGTTCGATGCGATGTGGAACATCTAATGGCTCGTTAGGAAGAAAGTTGCCATCTTCACTTTGGCAATTATGCAAGATCAACAGCATGAAGTTCGCACAGAAAACACAACCTATATTAGTCTGTCACTAATATAGGTTGTCTTTAACAAACAATGTCATGAGTGACAGTGAAAAGAGCACCAAAATGCACAGCTTCCTATGAAAAGTAGATTTTGATGTTTCACATCTACCAGGCGTCCCGCGACGACCCTCTTTTTTTTATTTGTTATATAGATACATTTGGCTAGGATGTATTGCTTAGAGAGTTGCAAGATAGTGTCGGCTCTACAGGCTCTACTATTATTCTTGCCACAAGGCTGGTCTGAAGTGCTCTTGCATATGCAAGCACTGCTGTTATCAATAATGAATCAACATCGTATATCACCGGTAGTTGATAATGATGACGACGAAAATCACTTGTATCGGTTATTGGATCTCAATAAACAACCAGAGCAGGACAATACATTTTTGAGAAAGTTGGAAAATGTCGTTTTTTTTACCACACCACTTGATTAAATTGTGTGGTTATATTATACTTATTCGACGCAAAACTTAATACTCTTAAATTTGTTATATCGTAACTTTTTTGCTAGGATAGTCCGTTTAGAAATTATAAGCAGAAACTTAAAGAAAGTTGGAACAAGTGTATAGACTGACCTAACAAACTCAAAAAAGTTTTTCTGTTTATTCCCGGAATATTTCACTTTGCCTTCGTATATATTACAAGTTAAAATTCTTCTACTCCGCATTTTGCAAATACACCACTGTTTTAATTCGTTATTGTCTGACCTATTCTGACACCAACAGATTAACATTTTGATAAACTTTTCATTGAATATATGTTAATTTAATTTTTTGGCAATTCTTCTCTATGTCAATGGCAAGATCTTGATAAAGATGTATTAATAAAAGTAAAGGATTTCCTTTTATGTTACGGTGAATCTACTGTTTGGTATAGCATTTTTGGATTATAATTATAGAAGAGTTGAACTCAATGTATGCATGCATTTATTATATTTGCATATCATGACAACTTTATTATTATAATAATTTAAAACTAAATTTTTTATTGTGTGCTAAAAACTATTGGCATGTTCAATATTTGATCTAGTTTTAAATTACAGGTTGTAATATATGATTTATGACATAGATTTAGAACAATTTTTTACTGGGAAAGTTAAGTTTTACTATACATGTGTCACAATTTTAAAGCTAGTTCTTTTGCAAAAACGCATGCTTATACAATGTCAGAAACTTTTTTTTAAAGTATATCTATTTTTGTTGTTTTTGTGTAATATTTGACAAGATTTTGTATAAATTTTAACCTACTTTTTATTAAACAAACAATTATTAGACATGTTATAGTTGAACAATATTGATTCAATATTCAATAGTATAAATTGTGTTTTGTGCAAGGCTTTTTTGAACATGTATGTTTCATTATTGAATCTTTTCATCTTTTATGCAATTAATTATTATTTCAAAAGTGTTTGTTTATACCTAACAAACAAAATGTTTAAAGAGGTTCAAGCATTATGTTAATTTAATATGGTAATACTATTTAAATGTTGGGAATTATCTACAAACATATTAGTTTTCTAATGATTCCATTACACATTTTCATTATAAATTACTAGGTTTGGTTTTAAATGTTCTTATACTTCTAATTATACCTTACAGTTATATTTGGAATTAGCACATGTGTAATAGAATACCAATTAGATTAATTTACCTTGTTGCCACATGCAATGATATTATTTATAGTACCATATAATTATTGTAAGGGTAAATTGAAATGCTTTACGTAATTAATGGGAAATATTAATAATATAGACTATTATTAGTAGGAAGAATGTTTGATTTAACTTAAAAATTGTTTTTGTTTTATGAGTGGTATTAATAATATAACTTAGTAAGACATCAAATTCACTAAACAACAAATATTTAATGTGAATGCATTATCTGCATTCTGGTAAATTAATTTAAAAAAAGTATAAAAAATTAAATATTTGATTATTGAGGCTGATATTTGTTGAAACTTCATTATAATTTCAATAAAACACACTTGTATAAGTGCTACCTGACACTAGTCTGATGTTAGCACTAATTTTAGTACAATTATTGCGCACGACGAGTTAGTAATTTCTCATTCAATTAAATAAAATCTGTTCCAATTTCTTGGATATGCAAACATGCGTTGAAAAGTTGGGCGTAGAAAAACAGGCGTTTGTATACAACTTAGGTGTTTAAAATTTCACATTCACCGACATAACGATTCAATGCGCATGCTCACGTACTATTTTATAAATGTAGGTGTCATACAGAAATACCGGAATTAGTTTTATAGAATATAAAATTGCGCGTACTAAAGTTAATGCTTAAATCAGTCTCGTGTCGGACAGCTCTAAAGTTTTAAAATTAATTTAATTGTATCGTGACAATTGAAGACCTTGGGCAACAAGGCCATATTAGCCGCAATAGGAATTTATTAAGTAATGCAAATTCAAATTCAAATCTCCGCTTTTACAACATAAATATTTTAGTTCAACTTAATTCTGGTGGGCTGCATTATATTTTCAATATTACTAATAAAAAGAATTATTATCAAATGATTTTGCATGTATTTTTGAAGTTGCTAATAGTATTAAATATAAAAATCATTCTCATGTCAACTAAAAAAGCTACTCCACTTACTCTTTTCCGACTTTTGTGAGATCTGCTAAAAATAAAAACACGATTCATAAACAGTAAAATTGTATTATAAATATTATGAAATTGGTAGCCTTTTCGATATGCAGATTAACCGTTTCCAATAAATTAGGAATTGAAAATCACAGACTAAATATAAAGCCAAATATATCTTCAATGAAATATATTTCTGGATAGAATTTATATTAACAGGCACGAATTGTGCTAATAAATTTTTGCATTAAATCATTTTTAAAGAAAACAACCAACGCACGCGATGTGTCAAAATAACACAACATGTTTAATGTCGTCTTTCAGCAGATAGTAATTACATCAACGAAAATAAATAACTCGCGTGGAATTTCCAAACAAAATAAATGAGAAGATATTGTAGATTATTAAAAATATCATTGCTCAATTAACGCTATTAAAATAGAGCAGCATCGGTTTCAGTATGAAAAAGTATGGGGTGGAATAGCTTTGGTAAAAAATCTTTTGATCGGTAAAGCATGAAATGATTTAATGGATTATATCAATCAGTTGAAAGCCCACAGAATAATTAAAAGCTAACAGTGTTATTGATAAATAAAACTATTTGTTATTAATAGAATGGAGTTATCAATGATTCTATGCATCGGTTGGTCCAATCAAATAAAGCGAGTCAATTGAATAATGGATAATTAAGTAAAGTGATGACACGCCTCCCTTACGATAGAAAAAACATCGTGAAATACTATCCTATCTACGGAACATTTCCGATCGCCAGATGCGAGGAGTGTATCAATAAATGATATGATTTATAGCTCCAGGCGCATGCTTCTCGGCAGACCATTCGTAAAATGATTCGATGAGAGAGGATCGGAAATATACGCGACGAGAAATACGAGGCGACGCGATGCGTCGCGGCACACAGATGGAAACGACGTCACTATCTCGGCGGCCCACAGAAAATTAAGATGTAATCGGTGGGGCCATTGCGTACCGGTCGCGGCTCCATGTACAAGCTAAGAATTAAATGGGGCCAATAAATCTAACAAAAGTGCAAGAATCATTAGATCAAACATAAAAAGAGCCACCAGTTGTTTTATGGTGCAACTAGAAAGGTGATGAATATCTGTCGAAAATGTTGGATTGGGGTTTAAGACGTACGTATACATAAATTTTCATTGGTGTTGATAGGTACTAACAATTCATAACACAACGATATAACTAGCATATTTAATGCCATTGCAGCGCATTATGTTTCAATCAGATCGATAACTACTCCAAGGACGTGTATTTTTTATAAATAACCTACAACATAAACTAAACTATACGTGCACTTTATTTTAAATTCAAGTACTAAATTTTTTGTTGCTATCCTCATTATTTTTAGTAGGCAATTAGGGTTTGTGTTAATTGGTAACTTAAAGCCACCCCAATTAAATCCAACACAATGAAAACTCACGTATGAGCACATAACAAACATGATAAGTTCGCAGTGATATGAATTTTTGAAAAAAAAATTTTATCTGCATGAAACTAGTTTGTACCTAATATAATTTTCTCTGTATGGAAACAAAACCTTGGGTAAATTTTCAAACTCTGAAATCAATTTCAATAAATAATTAACTCCATTGTTCCCCTTGTCTGAAATTAGCAATGCCATATAGATTTTAATTATAATTAATGATTTGTAGTATTTCAACTTTACCAATCAAGCTGTATAAATATATTGCAACTACCTAAAGATTAACAAGAAAGATTAATGTAAAATCGTGCATGAAAATTCATGCACTTTGTTTGCTAACGATTATGTTTCGCGATTCAGATCTTTCATTTGTTTGTGGCATGTTTAATAATGCATGGACACCTCTTTAATGTAAACAAGTATCACGGTTCATTAATCTAGGTTCTAGACAATATCGCTTAACTAAAGTTCTATGAACCAAACAAATTATTTTCTCTGAACGAACTAATAGTATTATAAAAACTTGTCAAAATGCTTTCTCATTTTTTGTACTCTCTTAGGATGCAATTAATTCATTTCCATTTTCTCCATTTCAAAAAGTTTGATTTATTTTTGATATGGCATGAGAAGGGATGTCAATTATATTACTTTTAAAAAAAAATTACCAAAATATTTACAATAAATAAATGGCATGTTTACTTTACTTACGGATTTTGCTGGCTAGACATTGCATATACATTTTATCCGTCGTTTCTTATATTTTGCAACGGGAAACTTCTTTGTCTTTTTTATATTAATTTATATCAAGTATTTAGTAAAAAAATGCTTTCCGAGTAATTTGATTACAAAAGCTTTATACAAAACTGAAATGTGTAGTTAATTGGAGCGAAAATAAATGTGAAAGAATGTAGGTGTGTTTGTAAGCATTGATAGCTTGTGGAGTGTGCACTTTAAGTTTTCCCAATTGGAGACATTCATCGCACTGTGTTCATTCATCGCATTTCAAAGGCTTTGACAGTACAGTATTTGTGAAAATAGTATTGGAAGTGCACTTGTGTTTGCGTTGCTCTAAACGAGTATAGGGAATGGAAAAAGTTAGATGTTCTGGCGGAAACATTTGTGTCTGCTTTTTTATTTATTGATCTATTTGTCTGTCTGCCGTTTCCTTTCTACAGCCCAAGTGGAACTAATAAAGCAAAAGTACCCGTGGTATTTGGAGCAAATTGGATGGGTTTGTTTAATCAATTACATTTAAAAACGGTTTTAATTTTTTAATTTCAATTATTAATTTTGTTTAAAATTTAAATCATAAATCCGAATAGGAATTACTAATTAATAAACCTTATTTTTTTATAACGAAAATTTATAATAAAATATTTGATGATGTTCAATAAATTTATCTCGAATGGTTTGCTCAATGCATTCTGGTAAGATGGTTTTGGGTCTCTAAACATACTGGGTGAGGTTTAAGAGGTATGATCCAAATTTTCAAATCACGTTTTTAATAGTAAACTTTTTCTTTCCGCTTATTAATAGTCACATTGCATAACAGGTGCTTTTAAATTTTCTGCTTTATTTCTATCTCCGGTGATCTTCGGTCTGTTACATTATTTAATAAATTTTAATTTTTGCCAAATCTTATATTGCAAATTGCATTTAAAATATTTTTGTTTGTATAAATTGTACAATAGTAGTAAATACTTTCATTTTATGTTACATACAAATATACATTGCAAGTAAATGTAGTAACATAAAAAAGGGTTATTGACGAGGTTTTCTGTTTTATTTAATTTGCGTTTTTAGATCTCATTCTCTAACAGATTCCAATTTTTAGTAATACACACACACACCGCTAAAATTAAAGCAATGAAGATAAATTTATTTTTATTTTATTATTTTATTTTAATAAATAAAACACCTTTTTATATATTTTATTACGAAAAATATTTATTAAACTTTACTAGTTTTGACTAATTACCTGGTCATCTTGTCCGGTTTAATAAATATTTTTCGTGTTAAGATATACAAAAAGTTATTTTATTTATTAAAATGCAATATCAGTAAAGGCTACCACCATTCAATTTTGATTTTTATAGTGCAATTTTTTTAATGCTTTAGAAAAGAGTTTCTTAATGCCAAGTTAAACTAACAAAACTTCACAAATGAAACTGCATATAGTTCTATGCAGTTTCATTTGTGAAGTTTTGTGCAAAATGAAAAAAAAACGAAATAATTAGTTTAAATTAATTTAATTATCAAAGTAATAAAAAATATGATTTAATTAAGAATTACAGCGATAAGTGCACTAGCGCTAAGCAACTCAGTAAATATAAAAAATTCAATACACACGACAAATTAATTAATATGTCAGGATCCTATATTTTTCATGCTTTAAAAATTATTCAGAAAACTTTGCATTTGCAACTAAATTTTACAAACAAACTTTTCGATAATTTTAATGCAATGAGGTGTGTTGTTCCACGAGTCCTTAGGACTGCAGTCATTCGTCTTTCCATACTTCCGATGACGCCATAGATCATTTTTATGATCAGTCCTCTCGCTATAAACATACTGAAGACTTACACTTTTCACTCTGCTCTAAATGCTTTATTTTTCGCGGAAGTTTCTTGCAAAAAATCACACAGCTTCTTTAATATGGGTTATTCGAACGGTCCTTCGCGTTTTTCATTTATTATAAAGGCCTTCAAAAGTCAATGATTTTGCAAATATTTTACTCATATTTGAAATTTTTTACGGCAAAAGTATTATATTTATCAAAAATCGGTACGTACAATATATTAAACATACTTATCTAATTAATAATCAAAATTCTAAATATTTTTTTAAATTGATGAACACTTTATTCAATTCTGTCGTTATTATATTACTTACAAAAACAAAATTTTAGAATTAGATAAAGAAAGGTATGTTTAATACATTGTACGTACCGATTTTTGATTAATGTAATACTCTTTTACCGTGAAAAATCTGAAAGTATGAGTAAAGTAATGGAATATTTGCAAATTCATTATTTTTAGAGTATTATATTTTATAAATTACATTTAAATGATATTTTCTTGTAAATTGCAAGTTTTGGCATTATCAATTTTTTTGTACTGCGCGCATTTTTATAAATGTTTTCCAATAATTCGACCGCGGCCAAATGTGTTCCTCCATAAATTTGTGGATTCACTAAACTTTTGTATGGGAAAAATTTAAAAATATGCAAAGTTTTTTAATTATAAACTGGAAAAAATAATAAGTTAACATAAAAAAGTTTGTACCAGTTCATAAATATGGTTTTTTATTTTTAAATATACTGTTACCACGTAACATTGTTACGGTTTGAAACGTAAACTATGAAATATTAAATGTTTCATGAAACGTTTTATTTACGTGCTTGTTGCGTTTAATTCGCGTAAAATATCCGCCAATGAAACATAAAATACTATATAAAAATGTACGTAAATACAGCACATTAAATTTACGTTTTTTAATTATACGTAAAAACATCAATTTTGTGCTTAATAATCAATTTACTTAATAATACGTCAATTTTAAGCCAAATTTGCAATTAAAGAACATGCAAATTATACATTAATTATTTACGATTTATTTACGCAAATCTATTGATTAATTATTTACGATTTATTTACGCAATTGATTAATTATTTACTTATTTTAAAATTTATAATAAAATAATAAATTTAAGGCGCAACATGACATAATTGATATTTGTTAAATTTAACAATAATCAGTTATGTCATGTAGCCACTTAAGAATAATTAAAACAATTATTTATATTTTATTACTATCATTTTAAATGTTGTAATAGGACTTACAGAGCAACTTGCATTAATTGAGTAATTTAATGGGTTACTAAAATAAAAACACGTAATGAGAAAATAAATTTAGATTTTAAAATAACAATTTATTGATTTGCTAAAAATTAACTAACTAACTAACAAATTGTTGTTACAAATCACAATCCACAATGTTCATCATCAACACTGGCGATAATATCTATAATAAAATATAAAAATTATAAAATCAATTATATAATGTATATACATAAATAATGCAAATGCTGCGACAGTATCAACATTAAACATTATTATAAAGTTTCTTCACATTACATTTAATAACACAATATGAGAGGTTATGTATATGAACGTATCTAACAAAAAATGTAAATTATACACCTCAATATGCGAATAAATAATGAAACTAGAAAGTTGATTGATAATAAATAACGAATTTGGTTATTTAACATGTAGTCCCGTCATTCATAGTTTGTTTAAAATAACCTTTACATTGACATGAACTAACGACACATACACTACATACTCTCATTACGTAAAGTTTACACAAATTATAATACTTTATTTTAACATTACAAAATTTTTGTATTATCTGCATTACTATTTATATGTAAAAGAAACGTATTTAAATTAATGTTTTTTTATGTATATATTGCAATTTTTATAACGTAAATCAATTTGCGTATAATTTACTTTAAAAAGATAATTTAGGTTTATATTACGCATTATTTACATAACATTTTTACGTAAATTTTGTAACGTAAAATTGTGTTGAAATTTATTTATTGTTTGATTATTTTTGCCCAATTTTTTATTTTGTTATATTTTTTAATGTTTGCTTTGCTTTGTCTTCTTTTTAGTCATTCATTTATATCTATTTTTATTAGTTGTTCCGTGCATGTTTTTTATTTTCTCGAATTCACGAAGAAAATACTATTAATTCTATTACTTAAGTTATATTAGAGGCCAGTTTGAAAACTCGCCTTCTGAAAAATAAAAATAAAACGTTATTATAAAACTTCACGTCTTGTGACAGTCTTTGTTTGCTTTATTTTTATTAATAAAATTTGCACAGTATCATACATGTGGTTTTACACTGTCACAATACAACAAAATGCGGTTTTATGTTATCATTTTCATTTCCGTTATTGCTACGCACAATGCATTGCGTGAGTTTATCTGCATGTAATAAATAGATAATAATCGAGATATTTTTATAGGCCCTATGTGCCATCATGTATGAGAGATATTGTAATTGAAATTCCACGCCTCAGAACACTAACACTCGAAGATGACATAAAACATTTCATATTAGAAATAAATTCTTACAAGCGCGATATTATATTAAGGTCGCAGTACAATAAAAATATATTTTACTACTCAATTGTTATTTTATTATTGCAAAGATATATTTATTTTATTATGTCTTATTATTATTATGCTAATGCAGATGTAATAATCCGATTTCAAACTTAATGCGAATATTTTATTTTATTATTTCCTATATATAGAAATAAATTATATTTGTAAAATAATACTATATTATGCATTAAGTTTTATAAACGCCATTTTAGTCATACGTTTTATTAAATAGAGCGAGTGTTTAATTAGATGAGTGACTAACAAGTTTATAAAACGAGTGGCATATTATACTTTTTCTACGATACCAAATATTTATTTGATATTGTCTCATACATCTCTTAAAACTTTTTAATAATTAGGGTTAAAAAGGCACTTGGTGTATGTTTTACTGTATTTTAATTTTAATTTATTTATTTCAACATTTTTCGATTTCTTACAATCATTGTCAAGATGACAATGAAATAAATTAATTAAAATTAAAATACAGTAAAATATACACCAAGTGCCTTTTTAACCCTAATTACCAAATATTTAAATTTAAAAAAAGAAATTATTTCATTATATTATTTATAATCATTTATAATCATAGTAATACATATGGTAACAACTTATTAAATTATTGTTCTACTATTTATAGTACAGGGTGAGCCAGGGAATATTTCAATAAATAATGTTTTTAATACTCATTATTATTGATCAAGAAATGTATGCATCGTCGTTGGAAAGAGAAAAATACTTACTTTTTTTCATAATAGAAAAAAAAACTAGTTTCTCATTTAAATAACAAAAGTTGTTCGTGTAAAACTGGTTTTATAAAAATATTTGTTTCTTGTTTTAAAAAGTAATGAAACTTAAAATTTAAAAAAACATGATCTTCCTAGGCTCAGTCTGTATACATTGATGTCATTTTAGAAACAGTTTGGAATTGTTGATCATGTTGTACTTGCTTCATTTGCTTAATTTGAATTGAAGCTAATCCTTGATCCACTATCATTTTTATCAAAGCTTGACTTGAGCAATTGCAATATAAATATTTTCACTATTTTTTGCTTAGCAATAGTATTCATGATTTTGGCGTAATTGTAATTCATTATTAAATAATTACCATGCAACTACTCCATGTAGTAATAAATTATTCCAACAATTTAGCTCGGTTGGGGCTCGAACCCACATTCTTTAGATTACATGTTTAATACTCTGGCAATTATTGTAATGCAAGGGATGTGGGTTCGAGCTCCACTCGAGGTGAATTTTTCGAATCACTTATTACTACATGGAGTAATGGCGTGGTAATTATGTAATAATTACAATATTCTAGTTTCAATTCAATTTAACCGAAATTAAATTATGCTAAATGTCATTTTTTACATTTGTTAAATTTTCAATAATTTTCCAGCAGTAAAACAATGATTTAATAATGAAATATGATTTTTATCGAGTGAAACTTTTCATGAAAGAACTTTTCAGAAAGGTGGCATTTTCTTATAAACTGTATCACCCTAAGCGATTTATATCAAAATGCAATAATTGTTAGCACTGCGCTTGTATTTACAGAAGTGGCAAAACAAATAAAGATTTATTATTAATAAATAAGCTTAAATAAAATATGAATACAAAACAATGCTCTCTATAATAGTTACATATCACAATTCAGACACGTTAATTGGATGTTTAAAAATTCAAATGTGTTAAATTTTGCATCCCCGACTAATCAAAGTGCACTTCGCTCATAACGCCAATGACGTTACACATTAAAAATACATAATAGCCATTTACGTCCAATTAGAATTATTGCGTTTCAGGAATAGATATCAATTTTCGTCGGATATTAATTTCCATAAATGCGTGCTTGTTACTAAGAATATAATTGCCGTTTCTGCGAAATTGATGCTCCGAAATTACATTTAGAATGAAAAAAAAAATGAAAGCTTTAATTAATTCGCAAGAGAATCAATTTGCGTGAATAATAAATACCAGAGGGA
>JARJEC010075052.1:0-19107 GCA_030264575.1 Tachinus sp. AB-2021 | reverse complement strand
TATTACATTATTAGTAAATTAAGAGTACCGGGAACTCCCGGCAACGTGCCTCGGCTATCAAAAATGTACCGAGACTAAACAACTTTCAAGACGAAGAGAGGGACTGATTTGGTTAAGTCATATTTCTGCATAAAAGTTTTTTCGAATTTTATTTTATTTGATTCATACCGACTTAGACCACCATAACTTGCTATGGGTGTGAAAGCGCATACACATGCGTACTCTGTTTTATATATATATATATATATATATAAAAGCAATAGTGAGTAAATATAGTTTTTCATTTGTTTTAACATTGATCTATCGTTACTATTGATATTCATACAAATCCAATCGATACTACTTAGTCAAATCAAGTTCTGTGACCTTGAAAACCGATAAAGGAATAATTTAAAATTTTGCGCCAAGCATTAGGTTTAATATATTGTTCCTTTATTTTTATTATTATTTTGATTTGTTATATAAAGAAAATATAATTGATATATATATATATATATATATATAACAGTGCAATTAGCATTATTGCTCGAGCCTGTGATTGTGTAGTGTAATTGTTTCTTCGCCATAATTCTCGTTTCAAAATCGAGATCGATACAAGATTTATTTTTTTCCAAGCTCTAGATCGAGATCAAGACGAGATTAAGACGAAATCTCCGCGAGATAAAAAAAAGAAATGTATAAATACAATTATTATTTTAACAAAAGTTTATTTAATAAATATGTTATATCATATATTATGTGTAAAACTTTAAATATTTATTTAATCTTGTCAAGAATTTGTTAAGATTTTGTCGAGATTCAAAATCGAGATCGAAATTGATATGTCGAGAATCTCGGCGAGATCAAGACAAGATCAATTCTTTAAGATCTCGGCGAGATCAAGACGAGATTATTTTGTTATAATCTTGACGAGACGAGATCGAGATTTGATTAATCTCGCAACCATCATAATATTTTGTTACCACCCTACTTTAAATTCTATACAAAATGTCAGTACAAACTTAGAAAACGTTTGTTTCTGACGCATTTGATTTATTGAATGATCTTATCATTTATCGAAGAATGATGTTAAATTAAAGTTAAAACAAATGGATAAGATCTATTTTGTGGGAAATTTATTTCACAACATAAAAGATCTCTTGATATAGAAGAGATTTTCTAGTATTTTTTATCGACCCCGAGATAAAGTTAAAAATATGTGGCTATAAACTTTAGAAGCTGACTGAATAATTCATATGAAATAAAACTATGACGTTTGCAATTTTGGCCAAATCTGTATTTTGAAAATTGTATAAGAAAATATTCAAAAATATAAAATATATCCGTACTTATTTTTGTTACCTGATATATAATGTTATGTATGTATATGTCTTAAAACTGCAGCCTTGAAGAAACTAAATAAAATAAATAGTGATAAAAACAGGAAAAATAGTATTAAAAACTTATTTTACAAGGCTTTTCAAGCACTCGTCTATTGGACCACAAAAGACTCGTACTTTAATAAGTAGTCTTCTGCTTATTTAGATTTGTCACTTTGGATGTCCATCCCGGATGATCGCTCTGTTCATCGAAGATGATCATCCTTGTTTACAATTTACATATTTTTACGCATAGCCGTCGGTCGGGTTTGGGTTGGCTTTATATGTAATAATAATAATAATATGATAATAATACATGTAATAAAACACATAATAATAATACTTACAACATATATTGATTTGTTTGTTATTTATTTTGTGAAAATTATTCATATCAATAATAAATAAAATTTCAGTTTCTTATTTTTTGTATTTTATAATAATATATACAGAACGGTCTATAAAAACGACAAGAGCAGAAACTTCTTTATTTATTATTCGATTTTCAAAAACACATTGATATAGAAAATACTTGATCAAATTTTAATTAAAATTATTTTTATTATAATGAAATTTGAAAGAACTTTTAATTCACAAAATATATTTACTACATACTATAACAACTTTTTCACTGTAATTTAATGGAAGCTGTACAACTTGTCATGTCACAACACACCACAAGTTTATTTTTATTGAAAGTGGACAATCAGCAATCTGATTATTTTAGAATGATGGTATGTTTGCAAATAAATACAGCTGAAAAAAAATTAAGTTTTGTTTACAATTTTTATGTTGATATGTTAATATACTATAAAATGCAATAATAATATTGTTAATTCAATTATCAACTACCCAAATTAATTCATTTGCAAAAATGCTGAACGAATGTGATCCCGTATGAAGCTTACCTATTGCTTTACAATTGTGAACTATTTTTAAAAAAGCTGATTATACATTTCAAATTAAAAAATGTATTATTATATTATTTTCTTAGAACTGTGCTAATTTTATTTCTATATTAGAAAGATGCAGCAATTACGTCATATTAAATGATTTGAATTCTAATAATAGGATTAAGATTAAGATTATTAATAATATTTATATATGAATTAACTAAACCATAGTTGTAATGAGGATTATTATTTTGGGACATCTAAATTCTTATCATCAGCACACTTTGTAATGAGAAAATATGGTCTCAGTTTTATATTTTCCAAGTATTTTAATCATCATAATAAAATTAATAGGATTAAGATTAAGGAAAATTTCCAAAATACGAAATGAGAAAAGAAACATTTTGATAATGAGACAATATTCATTTTATTTTTTTTTATATTCTGCCTTTAGTGAATAAACATAGAGAATTCAGATGTCTCAAAATAATATTATAATTAATTATTTCAGTATCCTTGCAAATAAATTAATTTTGGTACTTAATTAATAATTAAATTAACGATAAAATTTTAATTTTTTTATTAATAATACAAATAAAGCAATATATTGTTATAAAAACAATGATAAATCTTTGGTTGGATGAACAGCCCTTTTATCAAAAGTTGGTAGGCAGCAAACTTGTTCATCGTTCACTTTGAGTGTACACCGCGGATGAAACGGAAAAAATAATCAACCGAATGCCATTTACACTTGTCACTTTCAGATGATCATCCGGGATGAACATTGAATTTGCACCCAACTCAATGTAGGATGATAGGGTCATGTCGTACATCCAACCGTTCACTTTGAGTGTACATCCAAAGTGAAACAGTGTAAACCACGCTTAACGTATATATCAATTTCAAATGTTTGGTATGAATTCCCTATATAAGGGGAAAAGTAAAAATATATCTTTATATATCTTATTGCATCGTTTAATTTAATCGTTTTAGCGTTACAGTTTAAGAATCTCTATGTTTATGTTTGAAAAGAAATTAATTACAAATTACATTAATCAAGTACTTACAATTGAGGGGTGTAGTTTCAAAAGGTACAATCTCCACTTTTTAATATTATTGAGTTAGTTATAAAATCTAGTAACAAAATAAGCGCTCAACAATATGACAAAATTAATATGTAATATTGTTAAAAAAATGTCTTTCTAAATAACTCAAAGTGCACAGAAGTCAGATTTAACAATTACATTAGTTGTGAGAGCGAGTTTTTGTACACCCCTCAATTGTTAATTACAGTACAACACTTCAACAATTACAACAATATTAAATTAATCTAATAATGTACTGCAATTATAAATTAATTCATGCGGAAATTATTTGTACAAAATTATCGCAAATTGGAAATATTTCAGGCGTATATTTGAATTTATTCATTTGAAAATCATCGAATAGGGTAATACAGTGTTGGATTAAATCTACAACAATAAAAAAGTAAGCGAATAATACTTTATTGGAAAAATTGTATTTGAATGAATGACTTTTAAATCGATATAATTTCGCGCTTCACCTAAATAATGTTTTGGTATGTAGGTAGCCTTCAATGGTGATAAGTCGATATAATATATTCATTTATTATATTAACCGCATTTTCCGTTTATATTATCTTAGTTAATAAACAACATTCATACATTGTTGAGATTCTATAGTTTGTAGGTATTGTTTGTTTCATGAGATATTTTTAATATTACTAGTGTCGATGGAAAATGTTCCAAAGCTGGTGCGTGCGTAAGTAAATCATTAATATTAATAGAACCAGTATGTTGAATTGTTGAATTTATTATTAGCAAATTATTAGATATCAATTTTTTAGTTAAATTAGAGCTGCATATTTATATAGTATTTGATATTAGTCGGTTAATTACTAATTTAAACTTAATCATAACAAAAACTAATTTAAAACAGCTTAAATTATATATATAATAATATTTTAAAATACACAAGAATTCAATTAAAAACTCGTTATTGCAGCAGTTACATTTTATGAGATATGAACAATTACACGTTTTTCTGCCCATCTAGCTGATTATAGTCTCTACAAGATAATAAATATAAAAATGATAAAAATTATAGTAAAAATAGAATGGCTTCAATAAACGTTTATTATATTCATGAAACTTTAAATGACTAAAATCTAAATATGCCGGGCATAATAATGATGATATTAGATTCTGCTATAAAGATAATAAAAGATTGCTAGTAGCTTTTACATATTTTGCATTCTATTATAAAATATACGCTTGCTGCATTATTATGTAGATTATAATAAATACGAATGTATATATAAATGTCTATTTTAGAATTTATTATTGAATTTTGCTTCAACATTTTTATATATTTTTCTACTAAAAGTAATCAAATTATATTACTAATATCATCCTTAATATATTAATTTGTATACTCTTGTTTTCATCATTTCTGAATCCAAACTATTGCAAAATGGATAACATCATTTTGCAAAAGTTTTTATTTTATTTTAACAAATAATTTAATTCAATAATTCTATTCGTATTATTTGTATTTTTATTCTATTCACTTCTGAAGTTTTCCAATCCAAAAATTTAAGCCCTCTAGCTCTATAAGCAGAAATTTCGGCGGTGGTTACATTTTTTTAACTGCTTCGGAATATTGAATTTTGTTTTGATTGGCCGAAATAATTGGCAAAGTTAGGGCAGAGGAATTCATACTCGCAATAGTTTCATGATCCATTGGTGTTAGCACCTGGAACCTATTACGAGTGCTTTTTTTAACACCCGTCACCCGCGACCGTTATACGGCCTTCGAACGTCTTTTTGAATAAAAGGTGAATGTACCTGTAGTGCCTCCTCGGCATCCTTTGTACCAGCCAACATTTGCTCTTCGCTGATAATTTAGAAGAAAGTCCAAAAATGAATATAACACAAACAATGACCGCTGTCAAAATTTCAACTTTCCTTTTTAAGGACTTCCGGACACCCTCACTCCGCAATAATGTTTCCTCTACACAATTTTTTTCGCTTCAATGGTATAGGTCCAAATTTATTACAACTGCTTCTATTTTTTATAAATTTATGTATTAATTGCGACACTAGGTTTTTTTACTGTCAACTGTGTCGACAATCAGACAACAATACCAATCGGGCACGCTACTACCACCGCTAGGGACGGCACTAAAATTGTTTTCTTATCGGCTTCATATAACGTAAGACCACCAATAATTTGCAGTTGCAGATATTTAATGAAAATACTATCTTTGTCATAATAAAGTTTATGGATCAAAATAGAACTTTAACTGAAGTAATTATAAAATAATGTTTGGTTTAATATAATAATATTTTAATTCATTAACTGCCATCTGCAACTACTTGTTCTTTGAAACTATTCAAATTATTCATAAGCTCTATCATTAGTCATAACTGAGCCAACCTCCTACAAAATATCTAGGACATAGAGACAGACAGACAAACAGCCAAACAGATTTTCTTTCTCCAATGTTCAAAACGAAAAAATATAAAACGGGGTGATTTTAAGTAATGTACAGACAAAACCTTTATTTTAGTTGTATAGAAGACATACATTTTTTCGTATTGGTATTTTTGTCATCTATGCGAAACTTTTTTATCTCTCAAATTGAAATTCAATTATATTATTTTCAACAAAGTGAGAGATATTATAACAAACTTATATAGTAGCTACAACTGCTGTAAATTGAATACTAAAATCTGTATATGAATGATACTTTATTCTTTAAATATCATTTTATAAACATTTTTGTTTGTTTGTTTGCTATCAAAAAGATAGAGGAATAACATCACAGAATGTTGTTACTTTTTAATTTTCTGTATCGGTCTATTTTAACAATTTGATTATGACGTTAAAATATTTTTTTTTTGTTGAAAAAATTCACTTTTCTCACCTAGGGACAAATGTAAATCATGCGATTTTTCTGACATTTGAGAAGCTGCGTTTGAAAGTGTCAAAATTAAAGTCGCCGAATTTGTTTGTCAGATATATATTTTTTTTTTTACAACCAAAATAACGGTTCGGTAAAATAGTATTCAAACAGTGATAAGAAAGTACCCATGCAGACCTTAAGGCAATTACAAACCTCGCCTACGACTCGGTTTATAATCTTTGCTCGCAATCTGCAAAAGAGCATTTTCTTACCTGCGTTTGAATTATAAAATCATCACAAGAAACGACAGACACAATTATGATAAATAAATAAAATAATAAATAATAATAATATTTATTAATAATTATTATAAATAAATGAAAATTCTGGAGTGTCCCATAACAAAATCATTGCTTATACTTGCTTATGACTGATAGTTTGCTAAAAAGTCACTATGCCAGTCGAACGACTAACTTGTGAAAGTTTTGATATTTCTATATTTTATTGACTTTATTTTACTATATTTTGAATTATACAATTATTTTAATTGTATAAAAATTAAGCTACACGGACAAAAATATACTTTGCATTTATACTGCAGTCTGACTACCGGCTACGGCATTCATCCGAAATCTAGCATGTTTTGTACTTGTATTACAAATAACAATAATATGTTATTTACTTGTAAATGCACACTTTTTATTAAAACTTTATGGAAACCACGAAAGTTAGTGTTTACACGTCATTACTTGTTATTTCGTTGCGTAGATGTATAATTGATTTAACACCGCGACAACCACTTTACCTGTTTGTGACTAGTAAACAACATGAACATAATAACAAAATTAATAAAAAATTACAGAATGCAACACTTTTATTTACAAATTCTAAACAAATAAAAGATATTACATTATACTTTATATATCAGGTTAAACCTGTAGGCTGAACGAGGTGATAGGCTCGTCAATCATATCCTCGTATCGCCAGTAAAAACCCATTTTCCTGGTTGTTATTGTAAAATAGTAATTATTATAAATACTATTATTATATTTAATAATGTAAAATATAATTTTTCATTATATTTTACAATAAATTTATAACATTTCCTCAATATTTTAAATTTTTTAATTTTAATTTTTATTTATTAAAAACAATAAATTTAAAAAAACTATTTTGTATATTTTACTATTTTTTTTCTTTTGTAAAATGCAATTTCATGCCATTGTTATAGTTGTATATTAAGTTGCAAGTTTCAGTAAATTTTCCTATTCAGATATATAATATTATAAATAATAATAATTTACTATTTAACTTTTTAAATGAAGATAAGTTGAACTTAGAATATTATAATTAATAAATAATTACTACGCCATTATTCCATTTTGAAATAAATGTTTCAAAAATTCACCTCGGAGGGGATCGAACCCACAGCCTTTGGATTTCATGTCCAATTGAGCTACGGGAGTTTATGTTCTACAACCACGTCAAAGTCAATTTTTGAAACATCCATTACATGATATGCTTATACATATACAGTCGTGTGCATTTGTAGTCTATGCTAGCACAATACACACGGAAATTTTCGGCAGCCACCGATATTATACGAATATTGTATATAATAATTATTTATAATTTAAATTTTTAAATTGAGTAAGTTGAAATTAGAATATTATAATTATTAAATAATTACTACGCCATTACTCCATTTTGAAATAAATAAAAAATACTAAATATTTGTTAAAAAGTGTAATTTTGTGAAGGTTTGCAAATAAATCATTATAATTCAAAAGATTTAATAAAATTCTTTACAAACTGAATAAATTTTCTGTAATAATTCAAAATTTTAGTAAATTCTTTTATAAAATATTCTTAAATAAATAATTTTTTTGTGATTTTTTAGCATTATTAATAAATTTTGTAAAATTTAGTATATAATATTATATAACTTGTATTATCAGTGGAGCTGAAACTACTAATAAGTTAGAAAGAATAAATTGTGATAAAATACATAGTTAAATGTTTTATTCCTTTAGTAAAATAATGGATTGTTACATAGTAACGGTTAATTCAATATTTATTTTATTAAAACAAGTTTTACAATTTTTTAACTTCTAGGCAGTTTTTTTGACAGGAACAACAATTTTCAATAATTATTATATTGTAAATAAATTTTTAAGTTTTTAATATAAATTGTCAATTTATTAATTATTTTCTTTTTCATAAAACTTAATTTTAGTTAATTTGATCTGTCATAAATTAAATGTTGCAATTTTTTATGTTTCTATTTAAATTTTAAACTTAAATTTATTCCACTTAACTATGTACTGCAAGATTTTCTAAATTTTTATAAATAAACAAGTTTTATGTTATTTTGTGTATTTTGAAACTGTATATAAGAAAACACATTTTTAGTAACTGTTTTGTAATCAATTACAATTTTTAATTGAAAATTGAAAATTCAGACATTTTTTTAAATTGTAGATTCGAATTCTACAAAAAAAAACCTAACCTAATTCAACGAGAAAAAATAAATAAAAGAATTACGTATATTTTTCTGTATAAAAGTACTAGGACTATATATTATAATAGGTTGCTCAAACAATACGCGTTGTGTACAAAAATAAATTAAGAAGTAACTGTAAAAGACACATTTGTGCCGCTGCTAACTAGAGCAACCACTACATCATTCCATGTATAATTGTTATAATCAACCAATAAATATTAAATGTTTATTAATAGTTAAACATAAATTATTTTTTTACTGTATAACATTTAGCATGTAATTCTATTTAATTTTATATCCCTTTACTAGTTTTGCACAAAACAAAATTTATATATAATAGTTATTTATGTATTAAAAGCGTACAAAATAGATTGTAGCGTATTTAAGCCCGTGATAGATACAACTTTTTATTTTATTTTGAAATAATTATTTACATATAATTTGATTAAAATTTAAATTAAATATAATGACCTTGTGAATATTTTATTCATTAGTTACATAAAACATATAATCATATGAAAACTATTTATTATTTTTCAAATTATTTTGTAATTAAGTAAAACTGGAAACGTGTTCCAATCAAGCAGTCGAAAATTAAATTGAAGGTTATGAATTTTAAATTAAGTGCCATTAAGTTGATAGATCTTTACAATTTTTATAACTTGCAATGAAACATTTCATTCATGTATTTGTACAGTGTTGCTTGTTGGTTTTCTTTTGTTGTAGTTATCACCATTATTAAGAAAATCAATTATAAGAAATATTGTTTAAAAGTTGATACGGTAAATATGAAGAGAAATAAAATTTCTAATATCATAAAATATTGCTAGCTAGAATAAATTTCTAGCGATAATTGAAATATTTTGTGAATTTTTTAAGTAAATCTTTGTGCTTGGAAATATAAATATTTCAAATGTGAATGTTTTATAAGTTTACTATAGCAATTTTGCTGAAACATTATAAAGACTTATTATAACTTATGATAGAAGCTCGTACATTTCTTTTTATGATATCTAAAAATAAAAAAATGTTGATAATAATGTATTCTCTCTTAACAGAATGTAATTTTTTTCACTCAGTTAACTTAATTGCCCTGTATAAAAGGTACATAGATAATTTGGCAGACTCAGTGAAGTATATAAACAGACAGGTTGGCAATTATGCTCACAAAAGCTGCCAGGTCCTTTACAATGATGACCTTTATGTTAAATTCGTGTCTCCACAACATCTAAAACTAAATCAATATTTGGCACATTTTTAACCACAACTTGTAATTAACATACGATCGATTAAGCGAGTCTTGTTTGTATGTGCGTGTGTACAATTTCGCGATCAGAAACTGAACGGGCGGGAGCTGATTATACAGATAGCGAATATATTTTCTGCATAGCAATTCAGAGCCGTTACATACTAATTGCTTTGGGGGATAGGAATACAAACTAACTGAAAAGTTTATGTGAAATTTTGATGCTTGCTTCAAGTTTGCGATAAGTTCAGTGTTGAGTTAGTGCTTTCTTTAATCTTTCCTTTGTTATTATCATAATTTTGACTAAATTACTTTAATCATATATAAAAGACAATCATTGTTTAATATATTTAAACATAAATTACATTTTTTTAACTATATAATGCACATCTTGTTCTACGAATAGCGCATTGGACATAAATAAAAATAATTAACTTTATTGAATGATAACTACATCTGTGAATAACACGTAAACCTATTTAAAATTGGTAGCGCTCCAAGAAATATTAAGAACTTTCATTTGGATGTCTTCCAAATGTTTAACCGACATTTTGTATCTCAAAAATTGCTAAGGAATCATAATAATTGTAGACACATACCAAATAATGTAATATGCATTCAAAATTATTTAAATTAACATATCAAGCTAACGCTACTTTGAGTTGCTTACGGATAAATTAATTAAATTCAATGATTAATTAGTCTCACAACTTGTGCAGTAAGTAATATTATATATTTCGTGCTATCCCCTAAATGTAGATTTAATTTGCGCATAAAATATATATAGCTTAACTGTTCAAATTGTACTACTTAAATTATAAATGAATAACCGCTTCCATGAGCTAGTTAAGTTACTGTGGATATTAACAAATAGCCATAATTACAAATGAATCTATAGTAATTTGACAACAAATTCTCAATTTAATATATTCAGTAACAACATTTATTTACAATTAAGATCGGTTTCAATGTACAATTTACTTACGTAAAAATTGATAAATATATCGAAACTATATAAATTAAATCACATACACTTCATTTTACTTACATACTAATGTTAATAATATAAGAAACAGTTACTATTGCATTAGATAGAATGGAAAGAGCATTTTAAGTTATTATCAATTTGTATTTGAATTAGTACCAATAAACATTAAAAGGCAAAACTAAGTTATATGATGTGTCTAAACCTGTAGCCTGTATACAGAATTTAATTAATTGAAACATCCGACTAATTCTGATAATGCAATAGGTTCCGAAACACAATGGTGGCTGTACTTCTGATGGCATTGTTTATTGAAACGATATGCGTTACAAAGTTATATATATTTCAAGTAAAATAAAATAAAATGATTGCAATTCGGACCGTGTTTTATTTTATTCATCTAGAATATTCATACAAAGTATATTTTTAGAAGAACTGCAACCTTTAGTTATTAATAAATCATTTATTTAAAACTACATTTGGCCATAATAAGAATAGTGACTTTATTTAATTTATGTTCCCAATGAAAGTAACTGAATTTTACCAAATAAGGACCAGAAATATGGTATAATTTTATTTAATTAAAAAACGTATTTTCAATTGTATGTTCTTTTTATTCACTTACAATTAATATATACTTCCATTATTTATTATAATAATGTAACATCAATTATGTTATTATGTTATTGGTGACCTGATGATTGGTTAGATGTAATGAGCTTAGATTAAACTAGAGTAAGTGTCAACCAAAACATCTACTACAAAGTCATAATCAAAACTGCAAAGAAATATATTATTATATGAGCAAGTAAAAAAGGTTTTTGTTCATGAAAATTGAGTTTACGGCATGAGCCGTAGGTGAGCGTAGTAATCATTTGAGTGGATTAAAACCTTTACTTGCGAGTATAATACTATATTTTATCTACGATCATCTATATGAATAAACAAGTTCTCCGATTTATATTTTAATTTTTTCACTTTGCTGATTCTGACGTGTTTTTCTATGTTGCTCTAGTTACGGCCAACCTGTTGCAAACATGTCAATGATAAAATATAATTCACAATACTTCTAATTTTGATTAGTCGAAGACCAATTTGATCTTAATTTAGGTTCAAGTTTTTACATTAATAATACAATGGTTGTAGGTAATAGTATATTATTATATTAGCAATTAAAGAAAGTTTTTATTCACAAAAAATAAAATTTCGGCACAAGCCGTAGGTGAGTGGACTAATCATTTTAGTGGATAAAAAACCTTTACTTGCGAGTAGATAACTATACATTATCTGCGATCATTCATACAAAAAATTAACAAATTCTCGGTTCAATATTTTGAATACTTTAATTAATTCACTTTGACTGTTTTTACTGGCAACTGCTGACAACTGAATTTGTTGTGTTTAGATCCTGTCGATTTTATTCAATGGGAACCAATAAGATGCTCTATTCAATTTATCAATGGACAAAATGATAATGTTCACATCAAAAACAGCTATATTGTGCAATGATAGTAAATAAAATATATCAACAAATATATAAAATGAATTAATGAACAGATTTTCTAAAATGTGACATGAATCTCTAAAACTAATTAGTGTTTTTTTGCTTGGCAACATTTCTAGAATACTCTATACTCCTAATATTAAAATAATAAATAAAGCGCTTCATTTTCCCAACATTATTGATAAATTGAGGGTTCAAAAGCCAATTAGTATAAATCAAGTTTGAAATAAAATTTCTTTTGCATTCCTTGATTGGTCAAAAGTTGAAGTTGCAAAATTTTATATTTTTGTGTTACTTATTAAAAATAAAGTCCATACTGCGTTGATTTGAAATAAACTATAGAGAAGTTTAAGAATTTTTTTACTCTAACTTAATTTTTGTTTATGATAAGCGACTAGTTCTGAAATTCCATGTTATATTTGAATTAACGGTAAACAAGATCATCGCATGTTAACGTAGTAAACATAATATAAAATTTGTTTTGTATCTTTGGTAAGATTGGTATTTTTATAATTACTTTAGTATAAGCTTATGTAGCTCATGTATGTCATTGATATTCTTGGCTTCTGAACCCTTTAAATGTAAGTTAAACTTATTTACCAACCAAGCTGCGTAATTATATATGCTGCTAGATACGTGCATGACATGAGAGAGATATGGATAGATTTACAAAATTATTCAGCATTAAGAATTGCGAATTTGTCTACTAGGAATTGATAAATGGTAATAAATTAATATTATTTCACACGTAGAATTATTAGCTTCATTATTAAATTGAAATCTATGGTGCAATAAAACAATTATTAACTAATCTAATAAACTGTTTAGTAAAAGAAAAGTTGCTTTATTCTCCTCGCGGTTTATTAATTTATCATTCATATTAAGAATGTTTACTGAATATATTTATTATATTAATTATTTGTGTGTCAATTTATCTTCTATTTATACATTTTGTGAACTTTAAAATAATAAGCCTTATAATACTAATTAAATTGATTTGATTTTAGCATAATAAAATATTTTAAACATAATGAATTAAATATTATTGATATACGGAAAATGGGATTGTGTACCATACGTGAATATATACGGAATTACATTTTCAAGATTCCAACATCGTACGAGTAGAATAATATTAGTCACTATCAAAGAATATCGTTCATTGTTTGCTTTCGTCCAAGGGGATATTGAATAAAAGGATGTGCCACTTGCGGTTGCCATGTTTTCATTAACTCAAACAACCACCAATTTAACAAATTATTTGATTTATACCACCTTCAGTGTAAATAACATTTTCAACAAAAGGTTATTAAAGTTCATTTATAAGTAGTTTTAAATGCAAGATATTAAATACAAATAAGTAGGTCAGCATAATACAGGCACTAAATCTGTGTGATAAATTGGAGTGGCCCCGTGCAGAAATGAGAAAGTAAATTCTATAACCTTAGCCTTAGTAAAAAAGTTTCAGAACTCGTAATTTATGGTTTCAAGGAAGTAGGAAATTTCTGATGGTACAATTTTTATAAAACGCTTTGAGGGTTGCGCAATTGATATAAAGAATTTTCTATATAACCAAATTTAGAGTGCATTTTAAAGTAGTGAATGGTAAATATATTATTCACTGATATAGGTTTTATCTTTCAGCACGACTCCATATATATTGACTTTATAGTTCACAGTGCATAGTTTGTTCAAGTTTTACGATACGTAAAAGGGTAAATTTCACGTGTAAAGGGCCATCAAGGGATTAGTGCTCTATGGGGTCTACATTGTAGTGAGTGATTAATGGTAGAGAGATGTTGTGCTTGGACATGCGACTAGTGCAGCGATTAAGGGGTGAAAGGACAGAGGAGGCTGCCTCCAGGGATCGCTCTAAAAGTGTGTGCGTAACAAGCTTTCGTAGTAAACCGCCTCACGATGTCAGCGCCCTTAAACTTTTCCACAGACGAGCCAGCAGTGCAATGTAAGCTTTATACGTAAATATTTTATTAATTGTTGTTTATCTGACAAATATTGCAATATCGCATTATTGATTTAGAATTGACAAATGTGTTCAGTTTACTTACTGGATTTAGATAACTGCAATCATTACAAATGTAATACATTCAATTGCATTAATATATAAAATATTAATAATCTGCTGCCAATCACATCCAACATTTTAATAAATTTAGTTAATTATTTTTTTAAATGGTTAAATTATGTAACTTACAAAGTCATTTATTAATTGATTATCAAAGGTTTTAAAATCTTAATGTATATTAATTTTAATATATATATATATATACCGGGTGACAACTTAAACAGATAAGAAGAACTCCAAATTTTTAGAAGTTTTGATAACATATTCTCATTTCGAAATTAAATAATTTTTTAAAACTATTTTATAGCAATAACATTTAATTACGATGGGATTATTGGGAAAAATATTACTTTGCCACATTCTTCAAAATTGATTGATTTATATTTTTTTGTGACTTTTTTTTCAAATGCACCCTTAGTAAATGTGCGTTTGTTTCAGATAATAAATTTTAAATTACATATTTTATTAATAAATTTATTTTATACATTATAAATTATTTAAACTCACAATTATTGTCAGTTAAAGTTTAAAAATTATAAATATAAATTATTAAAGTTTTTATGGTATTATCATTGGAGTTGCGTTTAATTCGTGCATTGAACTTAGTAAAATGAACTGAAGTAAAGCAGCAAACATACCACAATTTAATAAGGAATGTTCTAAGGAATCCCTAGTATCATTTCGGTACGTTAATTCGCTCTGTAAAATACTTTATGCTTTATAATTCGTCTCGACATGCAAACCAAAATTTCGGTAATCTATCTTCTCCCGTCTAACTCCAGTTTATAATTAGAAATTAATCTTCATGTATTAAAGCTAAAAACGTTTATCTTTTCTACAAATTTAATGTAATTAATAATATGTCAAAGTTCAATTAATTTATCAATTTAAAATTAAACATAAATAACATTAATAGTAAATGATAAATGTTAATATTAAGTATTAGTTTAAATAAATACATTTCTTATGATTTGCTGCTTAAATTTGTAATAATTTAGAAATGTTATTCTATTTGATATCCACTTTTTAACTCTGACTAAATTTAACTGTATATTAGTTATTTGTATAAATAAATAAAATCCGGTACAAATAATAATTCTTAAAATAAACTATGACCCAAATGTTGTAATAATATTATACGTCTAGGGTTCTTTAACAATTAAACAAAGTGAAGGTTGCAAAGTTGCAAAGTTGTAAACTTTAGAATTTCTTCTTGTTTAGTTTTATGAACTAATTTAAACTCGCGGACCTCTTGAGTCTAAAAGTCATGTATAAAAATTTAATAATTTAAAATAGTTATTTTTGTATCTAGTGCGCAAAATAAGTAAATTTTATGTCACGTAAGATAGTTAATTTTGACCGAGACCGTCAAGTCAGGACAACACATACAGTCGATCGCGTCATTAGGCACGAATTTTGCCACAAAATACAAACATTTTTTCCACAACAGCAAAAAAGTTATATAAATAAAATTATAGAAACTAAATTCAAATATCACGTAGATATGTTATATGTTTGTGTAGAACTATAATCGCACACCACAAACATATATGAGGGGCGCCTACACTCTGTCAAGAGTACGGCACCATAAGAAGAAGAAGATCTAATAACTTTGTCATATAATACAACGTCACTGTTATGCTATTATCGTATTAAATGCATGAAAACTATTGAAAACCATTTTTTCACTAACAGTGAAAAAATAGTTAAAAATGGAATTTTGCGGTCTGTTTGCCACAGACCGCAAAATTCCAATATTTTGCGCCGCGGCAAGATAATCTTGAGGTGCAAATAAATCTTGCGGCAGAGGTATACACACATTTTCTGATTCAAAAACACAGTAGTTTAATTTAAATAAAATACGTTGGTTATAGAAAAAAAGCGTATTGACAATTTTAATAAATTAATAAAATATCTGAGTGATATTTCTGGTAGTCACCAAAGCTAACGAAAATTGTATAGTTGGCGCTTTCTGGTCCCAAGCAACAGTATGAAAAGTGTTACAATAATTTCAGAAAATGAGGTGAAAAACAAAAAATTAAAACGCTATCAGAAATTAAAAATGTCAATAAAAGTGACTTTTGAATTTGCGGCCGTTACCCAAGACAACAAGCGTGAAATTGAATTTTTCTCAACTGTGTTGAGAATGCAAAGTACTCACTTCGCAGACGGTTGCACAAAAAAATGTTGTTTTACGATTGTCATTGGAAAAAAAAAGTTTTTTTACTGTTATTAGTGAAACAAAAAATTTTCAAGGTGAAAAATGCTGTAGTTTGCATATTGGCAGTGATGCGTAAATTCTTCTTTTTTGACGTTGGTAAAAATATATATTTTTTTGCACGCTACTTATTTAATATTCAAAATATACTCTCATCACGTCCAGTTTTTAACATATAACATATAATTTTGAGATAAAGTTGGTAATTATTATCTATTGTTTGAAACGTAATTGTAAAATTCTTATACTAAACACCTGGTATGTTAAATTTATTAAGTACATCCAATATTTTAGAGATTGTTGAAGCCCGGCGCATTCACCAAATACCAGTAAATTTCAAAATAAAATGCAAACCAAGGCCAAACGAAGACTTCTTACATTTTGGAATTACATTTTTTTTCTTTTGATACGATCTGTAGAGTTACTTGGCGTTTGTCCGCTACAAATTTACACCCTGTATATGGCAAGATTTAACATATAACCTGTTTTTGCTGTAACTTTCTTTTTCAAACTTTCAAAAGAAGCAGAATCACTAGATAAAATTTGTTGTTGTTTTCTTACACGCCAGTTCATACACGGAATTACTATACAGGGTAGTCCATCTAAGAAGGATCAGTTGTTTTTTGGTGTTATTCTTGGACTTAGAGATTTGAGTTTTGGAGGATGTAATATAGACCATTAACGCTTTAAAATTGCAGATTTACAGATTATTAGATTATTTTTTATGAATTAGTAATAACAATTAATTTTAATCGTACGTACTATAATATATACTATATAATACTATAACTTTATAATCAAAATATTTTAATAATTATTGATTTTAAACGAAAATCCAAAAAAAATCACAAAAAATTATTATTTTAATAAAATTTGAATAATACCAACCGTCTCAATAAATAAAATTTAATAAACTATTATAAAAGTTATGAACAACAAATGTTAATTAAAAAAATACAAAGGGTGCTTCGCACAAAATTTAACCCTTGATCCAATCACAAGAAGATTTTAATCTTGACATCTTATTGGTCATGCTATTTGTTATTTGATAAGTAGGCGTTAACAAGCTATATTGCCGTGACAATAATTTTTAATAAGTTTTAATAGACTATATTACACCATCCAAAACTTAACAGATGTAAGTCCAAAGACAATCGCAAAAAAATTTAGATATGTATTTGGTTGAAACTTTGAAAAGTTGCATGTATTTCAAAGTTTCAAAATAAAATTGATTATAAATTAAAAGAAAAAAAATCGATAAATATTAAAGAACAATTTTAATATCATTTTTAATTATAAAAAATTTCTTACGTACAAGGAATAACTTGAACATTGAAAATAATGCAAAAGTTTTGAATACTAGTAGCTTTTTATCACTTTTAAACTAAACTAGACTATTGTATGGAACAATTTAAGTTAATATAAAATTACATAATGAGTTGTAAAGTTATAGTATTTACTGTTTTACACAACTTTGGTTAATGTCGGCACATAGCTAAAGTTAGTTAATTGTCGTCTACGTCGTTTCGACGCAATTCATGGACAATGCAAAGCATCTTATGTCAAACATTATTATTAACAAAAATAAAATGTTACTACATATTTTATCATTTTTTCCTGCTATATAAATAAATAATTATTAAATAATGGTAAATTATATTTAATAGTTTTATTAACAATGATTATGTAACAAAAATTAAAATTAAAAGCATTTTATTGTAGTCTAGTTCTACATTTAACTATAATTTTGATCAAATATATTTGCATTCTTCTCCATCTATTTGTAAAGGCTTTATGTTAATAGGAGGTTTAAATATTGAATGTGCTATCAAAAGAAGCGTTGGTGTAGTGCGTCTAAGACGCAACTCTTGACCTCGTTAGACACCGTTCCGTTAACAATGTATTGAGATCTCTGACATTTGTAAGGATTTAATTTGTTATTTGCTCAAACCCGCTTCCTAAACGTCAATAAAATTGTATGTGTATACGGCAAAATACTATTGAGTGATTACAATTTATATACACAATCGCAATTTCAATTTATACAAAAGAAAAGCTTTTGTATGTATTTAAAGAATTCTGTAAAAAGTTTCTGAATTTTTCTCACGTATGGTATAATCTTTCAAAAAAATTTAAAATGCTTTATTTAAAAATTATTTACGATTAATAAAAATTATTTTAAAAAATTAAATATGTAAATTTTATAATAATCAAACGAGTTTTATATAAACTTTAATCACAAATTATTAAATTTTTTAATAACTTTTTGTCGTATCTAGTACAGAATATGCACCTTACTAGACGCAAAAATAATTTTTCTGTACAATTCTAAGATTGATTTTTAATTAACTTTATAAATCAAGTAAAACTTGTTTCTCCTTTGTATTTT